>JAIPRK010000215.1:0-112500 GCA_025469195.1 Chaitophorus viminalis
TTATCTCAAAGCCATTTTTGTATCCAACAAAACAGTTATTTATTGATTTCAATGTACAACCTATATCAATATTATATTATAAATCTTTGCTTTTACTTATATATAAATATAGACATTGTTTGAATACCATAGATCATAATTATAATACTAGAGATAAGTGTCATTCTAATCTTAATTCAATTATATTTTATAAGACAGTAACTTCTCAGAGTTCTATTCACAAATGCACATTGTTGTGTCGTAAATTAAATTTAAATCTTATGAATTCTAAGAACATTAACTCACTAAAATTATATATTAAGCTTAACCAGTTTGATAATGTTACACTTAATTATAATTTTTAAATTTGTATTCTCATTTTTTCCACTTTATTTCTACTTTATTTAATTAGATTTTATACTGTTATAATATATATAATTATGTTATTATATATTACTATGAGAAACTCTCACTTCTTAGCACAAGCTTTTAGCTTTTTAGAAGTGATTCAATATATTATTGTAACTCTATTTACTTTTTATTATAATTTATATTATATTGTACTATTTATATTGTTATTTGATATATTGGAGAATTAAACTTATTATTATTATTATTATATAATTTAAATATCGCGATAACGATAATAATCTGTAACCAAAGACGTAGACAGTATCATGGTTTACGATTAAAGACATATTATCTTTAATTGTGGACAACGGAAGCACGGTCTGTAAAATCTCGTACTCTGTATACGTACACGAATATTGTGGATAATGATAACGAATCAAATAAATTATTATTGATTACATTTGATTTTTTGTTATTTATTATCACTAAATATCAGTTAAACAGAAAATTCCATATTATTCTATCTATCATCCATACCCCTCACACCGTTAGAACATTTATACACAAACATCAAACACACATGTATACACACAAAAAAAAAAAAAAAAAACAACAAAAAAACAAGTAAAAATACCAACTAAGCCTCATTATATTCCTAAACGAGAGATAAACATCGTTATATTTTCGTTTGAAATGTAAATACTGACGAAATATATAATCTATGTATAATTGTGTGCAAAGATTAACACAATAACATACAAATAGAGTGTCGACGAACCGTCAGATACAGTGTTGGCTTGTGCATTACAAGAGTAAGTTCGTAATACTATTATTGGAAGTATTGCGTATTATAATTAATTGCACAATAAACCACACTGTGTTTGAGTTTGCGTGGAATAACGTGAAAATCCCGTATAATATATTATCTGGCGAAAAATTCGTAGATACCATTGAAATTCGAGTAATAAATTATACTTATAGTTCATATTATTTCTGCAAACGCCCAAATTTGTATTGTGTGTTTAATAATAATCGATCGTCTGTGGTCGGTTTCAAAGGTTTCGAATTATCACTAGTACAATAAATCAATAATTACAGTTTTATGATGTAATTTTTTTCTTATTATTATTACTATGCGTAGAAAATATCAGAGATAATCCCATAAGTACTGTTTCAAACTTTATTGAAACCTTTCCAAACAATACATTCTATAGTCTCACACCACTTCTGATGAAAATTTTTAAAAGGCTATTCTAACCTAACCTAACTATCTACGGCGTTCGGAATGATATTCAATTTATGTAGTACGTACAGAAAAATCGTAAAAGACACTATTTCAATAGTGCAAAGATACAAATTACACATACTATATACACCTGGGTGCAAGAATATTGATTTTTTACCCGGTGACATTTCAAATGTTAAAACCTTGAAAAGATAAGTCGCCGTTTTGTTTAGAGTATTTTTAAGTTGATTAACTCGTGCTAGGACGATGCTAGGTTCAATATTAAATTGAGAATTTCAGAAATACAAAAATATAATCGTTTAACATGATATGGAAGCCGTTCAAACTTCAAATAATTTCAGAGTGATGAGAAAACGTTTGCGACTACAGTTTATAAAAACTTTGCTTGTCCATTGTTTAACAATTCTGGGTACGTAAGAAAAAATAAGACAAAAAAAAAAATAAAAATATGCGTAATCTAAAGAGTCAATAAGTGCCGATTGTTTTTGGCGTCTTTTTAAGTGCATTATATAATATTATATAGATTTGAAATGCATTCACTCACTCGTTGGTGCATTGAACCGAATGGCATATCCATTTGTATATTGTATACAGACTATTATATTATTATACGCATACAACGCATATATTGTACAAGTATGTGCGTGTGCGTGTACGTGCGTGCGTGTGCGTGTGAGTGTGTGTGTGTGTGTGTGTGTGTGTGTGTGTGTGTGTATGTGTGTGTGTGTGTGTGTGCGTGAGTGTGTGTATAAGTGTTACACTACAAGTATATCTCGCTCTAGCGCATATTATAGCTGGTGAGTTTTGACGTAAACAATCATGAATTATATTGCTGTTTGCAGGTGTCGCATGAATTATTCAACGATTTCGAACTTGGATGGACTTAAATAGTATCGAAAAGCGGCCGTATAGTATATTGTCGTTGAGTTTCATCAGATAACAATTTTCACTGACTGTGCGCGTGTAACGTAGAAAAAGAAAAACTTTTTATCTTCTCCCGATCCCATCATATTACATATTATATGCTTAGATATATAAAATACGTAATTTCACTGTTGTCTTGCTCGTAAGTTTTACTCTCCCCTTCCCCTCTCGCTACCCCTTTTCTTTTCGACGATCCAGACACGACGACATAACGGTGAGTGTTCCAACGACTGCTGTAAAAGAAAAAAAAACGGTCTAAGGTCAAGTATGGTTTGGCCGGTACTGCAGATATATTGTTACGATAATAGTACAATACGTAAATAAAACGTATAGACGCACGTGATGGTATGCGATGTAAACTTTTGCATACATAAATGCAATTGTATATAATATAAATCACAATTTATTCGCACACGGTCAAATGCCCATAACGTTGAATAAATCAAAATTTATACTACCGCGAGTGTAATTAATACCTGCATAGAAGCTTGTATAGAAACCGTAAACTCCCCCCCCCCTCCCGTCAGATTATGGGTCGCGTAGTGCAGCAATTTTTCGTAATATATATATATATATTTATCATAACTTAAATACTTAATACATCTGTACATTATTTTCTTTCCGTACATATCATATATATAATATATATATATATATATATATATAATATATATACCGCTGAATACATTCTACCATTTTTTGTTTTACAGGCAGAGGTAGTATGATATTTTGCAATAGTAATAGTGATCCAAGAATACAGGTGTACATCCTGCACAAATTACATTACACTATACACTAATATTACATTTCGAAAACTTTATTCTTCTGATTTATCGTGTACCCACCGTTTACGACGTATGGTCGTATAGATTTGATATTATGTGATTAGTGTATCTGCTGTCCATTCTGCGATATATTATATTCTTCTACTATCCCATATCATTTTTCACAACAATCACTTGCCGATCATCAAATGGTTATAACATTATTACAACGATTTACTGTCACCTATCACGTGACTACCAAGCGCCAAGTGTCAGTCGGTTCAAAATCACACGCATCCCTGATTCGTTAGCGGTAAGTACTATGAATTGTCGCGGAGAGGACGGCTGAACCAGTGGCGCCAAGCTCTAAAAATAGTCCTATTGTCAAATTTATTTTCAGAAGGTACCACCCACCAAAAATTTCCCAACCAAACTAAAATTATTACTATTATATTACTTCATTTATTATTATACTACCTACGCTGTATAATGAGCAGCCTTTCGCAGTCTTTTTTACCCTATCGGCTTGTATCTATAATATCATCGATTACCGGAATTAATATTCCTAGGTTCTAGCTAGTGTAGGTCCCTATGACCATTAGGGGCTAAGGACTTAGGACCACCCACCCCATTTAAGCTATTGTTTTAACAACACTTGTTAATGGGGTTCGGCGCCACTGGGCTGAACATCGTATATTATATCTACGTGTATAGTTATATACTTATATATTATGTATAAGGCGACGCTTTTACGAAATACTTCCGTCGTGTTAGCCGTTTCAATATAACTTCTGGGTCGCACGACAACGTCGAAGAATTATTATTACGTAAACGGTCCGAGCGAATTTCCATTTGGGATCGTACACTGCAGTATACTACTATGTATAATTATTTCCGCCCCGCGAATGGCGGTCCGGGATTATTTATAATTCGATGAAATCGCAGCTGCGGTACACGATTCCGCTGCGTATCTATCGATTGCAGTGTACATATAGTATACATTTTATTATTACCCTGCAGTACTTGTTTCTGGATTAAATTCTATTACACCTTGTCCGGAGGGGCCGCGTTGTCCGTCGATGATAGCGCCTCGTACGAACGGGAGGATTACGCGTAATATTATCTGGTTTTTTTTTTTTGTTTCGATGTTCATTCATCGTTTCGTGCGATACGTCCGCATAAACTGGATTACGTCCTCGGCACACCGCAAGCCAATTGCAAAATACACTGCGATTACGACAAATCATTTGACAAGTGTTGCATGCTTCAGGGTATAAGCAGTCCACGTACTACGCACGTAAATTGTTTTTATTCGCGGTGTCACCTAGGTATACCCTCATGTGTATAGATACTGGTGTTGGCACTTTTGTTGTCCACAGAGTCGAAACGATTTTGCTCCGCACAAAAATACGTTATAAATTATAATATTTGCACATTGTCTCAATCGTTTCGACCATAGGGAACGGCAAGATATACCGCGGTACCACACCATAACTCCTGAAGCATCATATTATGTACCTATATATACAGGCAGTGGTGTAACGGAAATCACCCCGTAACCAAACTATCATCAGATGGGTAGCAGCGGCATTTAATTGACAGAGGTCCTGTGTGTCATCAACCATACAGGTGCGAGACATTTCCTTATGGGCTCTCGGTTTTAGTTTTCCTCTCTTGAATTGTAATACTCTATATACACGTAGGTTCACTAATTATAATTTATATTATTAAGTCGTATAATATGTCACATTTATTCAATCTATGGTTTATACGGTGCCCTCCCCTGGCCTATGGAATATGTATCAATTTATATTATGTATTTTAATCTAAGGTTTCGGGGGAACGTGTATATATGGTGTGTTTTAACCGTATTCGACGATTGTTTTATCCACGCAAAACGTACCTACGCGACCCTTGAGGGGATTTCGGTGGAATATTGTTCGTCTCTATTCACTCGCATTACACTCAATACATCCGTAATACCTAGTTCTTCGCGTTTTCCTTATTGACATATCGTTTAAAGATGTCACACTCGTTGAGTGAAAAGTACAAACTGATATAAAAATGAATGGTCGAAATAATTGTAATCAATTATGGATAAATATTTAAATAAAAGCAGAATCGGTTGACACTATGATATTGGTTTTATTACAAAAACCAAATCGTTGTTAAGGAAAAATAGTGCATATTTTTATTCGTTTGTGTTGTGTGTAAAATGTGATCAATAATATTTACCAATATATTCTTGATACTCGACGACGACCAGTGTGATGTTTTTTTTTTTTTTAGAAAGACAGCTCTACATATTAATCGATAAGAACATTACTTATATTATTATAAAACGGACAAGTTACATTATTATGATCAAATGCTCTACGTTAGTATATTTTTGATATTTAAGGAATATATTGAGTTCAATTTGGATTGATTATTAAAACCGATTATAAAATATTGATTAATTTTGTTGGTATTGCATCATCCAAATCATCCGAATGTTAACATATTACCCGTAACCATGTGTCCATGTACACATAATATATTAGTATGGACGTATAGGTATATTATGCTGCACTTTTCGGTGACTAATTTTTCAGTGCTAAAGTCCTAACGTTATAAAATCCTGATGAAATCACGTACTTTTATTACGTATAAATAGGGATGTGTTCATCAGCAGCTGCTAGTGGATATAGAGTACCTACATCACATTTCATATATTAACTGCTATTGGCACAACAAATATAAACGATTCAGTGAAAAGTCTGTACTATCCAATTCGCCTTCAACCGCGCGCATACATACCGTGATGATATGCCAATGATGGAAATATTTCCGTAGACATAAATCGTTTTTTAATTTATTTTTGTTTTAAAACCATACAAGGGACCACTACACATTTGAGGTTAAATAATTGTTTAAATCTCCTAACCGAGTGGAAAAAATATCTTTTGAATTTTTAGTTTCTCTAAAATTACAAGACACATATAGTATAAGTTTCGGTGCAATAGTAGTTGATATGACAATAATTTCAATGTATCATAATCGAAAATCGAATCATTGGTTTCATAATTAAAGCAAGTAAAGTAAGCTTATAAAACGGCGCATCCGGAATTAATAGGCTAACTAATAAATTGCTATTAATTATAGATGCGTAACAGATTTAACGTTTTAAAATAAACTATTCAATACCGAGGCATTTATATAGCTGCACTATGTATCTGCATGTTGCATCCCATTATCGTATTAATGAACTTACATTTAATTTAATTATGAAACCATAAATTCGATTTTCGATTTTCATTTTCATTTTCATAATCCACTTTTTTTAAACTTTTTAATGCATAAAGGTTTATCTTTTAATTTTATACAGAAGTTAAAAGTGTAGTGGATTTTTTCCATGCACACAGTTAAGGGATGAAAATATAAATGGGACAAAAAATGTTCTAAATATAAACATTATTTTACGGGATCTCTTTTTACATCAAACCGGAGTGAAATAAACATTTTTTGAAAAAAAAAAAAAAATATAAAAAATATCAACGGAGACGTATTCATCGGGATATTGCAACCATGATGATAGGTCATCCTGTACACGTACTATAATGTACGCCGGCTGCCATCACTTAAATGATAATGCACCCTCGTTATCCTCGGCCTCGGTGACACGTATGTGTATATGTACCGATACGGTCTGGCGTGCAAAACAGTCGGGATAAAATATATAAATATTATACAATACGATAGAGACGGTACTACGTGATTCCGGGTGTCGCGCCAAATCCGCCAACCGAGTAGTCCTGACGAATTCCTCGTGCGCCGTGTGCTCGGAATAAAATCAGACAATAATAATAATAATAATAATAATAATATGTGCGCCGAGTATACGCGTTATGTGCACACAAATAATATATCCGTACATAATTGTACATGATATTATTATAATAATATACGCGTACCGACGCCAGAAGTGTGATAATATTAGCGTTGCAGTGAGCGTCGTGATAATATTAGCGTTAGGGCGATGGCGGCAGTGTACACGTGATTTTTAACACCGGTCACCGGCCACAGGGTCGCAGTGACTCGAGCATTGTGGAATGGATTTTATTCCCGACGAACTAATGACGTGCACTGTGCAGTGAATTAATATAATATAATGTCATTCGTCGTTTGCAGAATGTTTGGTTTAGTAAACTTAGTCGTGTACACGGCGGCGGCTGATCCACAGATCACTTCCCCGTCAAATTCACTTTTAAATTATGAAATGTAAAATCAAACATACGACACTTGTCACTATAATATTTGGTACATTTCCAATACATTTTATCTTTTTTTGTATAATATTTTTCAAACACATGACTGTTTATAACTTATACACGTGAAATATACATACTACCCCTCATTGGTATCATCTTTGTTGCTTTTCCGTGATCGCTTGATAATTAAGTTAATCTTTATTAATCTAAATTATTACACACATTATCAGATGTTATGTGTTCGGCACAAGCAGTGAGATAGTTCCGGTCGCGAATCACTTTATACAATGTAGGTTTATCAATTGTTAATATAGCTAAAGTATAATAATACTAAATATTAATAAATACTGATAAAATATTAATAACTCAGCTGTACGTATAGCAAATATTTCAATACATTAAATAAGTATGTTCGATTTTATATTTTATAATTTGAAAATGAATTTGACGGGGAAGTGTCAGACGGGGATGTGACCATAAACGGATCCATAATTTTATAACGGTAAAAAGGATATAGATATTGTAACACGCGAAGTCGATTATATTTGTTTAAACATATGGATAGTTAAAATTACACAGATTACGTTTAATAAATTTAATCCAATCAGGGCCGTACGCAAGGGAGGAGGGGTTGGGGGTTCAAACCCTCCCCTCAATATTCTTATAATTTAGATGCACGTACAACACACTTACGATTTTAAGATTTTAAGCTGCGATCAAAAATATATAGATTTTGAACAATAATTTTAGCAATGGACGTCATTTATTTAACTTATCTATTAGTATTTATACCCTAAAATTCAACAGAAATACAGAATAGTTGCTCATCTTTTACTGTCTTTCAGAAATTATTAAGACACATAGGCACAATTATTTTTTATACGCGTTTAAACAGCAAATATTGACATACTATTACAATTTAATACAAAATATAATATATTGCACATATCAATTTTAGACAAACAAATTATCTCCGTTCAGAATCGGTTTTCGTATGCAACGATACCAATCATTTCATTCAAATTCAGTACATCCATTATAATAACCTATCGTATGAACGAGGTCCACTCCAACCTCTATGCTGTACAGCAGAGCGAGTTCTCGTCCGGTTCTAAAAAATACACCGGTGTTCCCCATTTGCGCCAAAAAAATTAATTCATTTTGGGTATAGCCCATTTGCGTCAAAATAATAAAGGTATATTTTTCCAACAGCCCATTTGCGCCAAATTTACCTGCGTAAACATTTTAAATTAATGACTTGGTTAATTCTTATATTTTAAAGACTTATTTAAAACGTATGCCTGTAACGTATAATGAAGTTATTTTTGTAAGTCTATAGATTTTAAAGCTTTGCATATTATCGCATCGAATGATAAAAAAACAAGTCTTATATAAGTTTTATTATGTTGTACGAACTTTACACGAACTACATTTCACCACTTCTAAAAATAAAGATTTTTTTATTTATTAATGACGAATTATCTAATATAGTTATATTAACATGCTATGAAAATTTAAAATCTATAGACTTATAAAAATAACTTTATTATACGTTACAGGCATAGGTTTTAAATAAGTCTTTAAATTAAAAGAATTACCCAGGCGTTAATTTAAAATGTTTGCGCATGTAAATTTGGCGCAAATGGGCGATGCCCAAATACACGATATAATGCAGAAGAATGAAACAATATAAAGTCGTTTCCTTTGGCGACAATATTGTAGTATTTTCGTTCGCCACGGCTTCAGTATAATATTATATTTTCGTGCGTGACTGACGAAACTCTGGGAGTTTTGATTCTTCAATTCATTCGATATCTATTTGAACCGCGAGGATGTTTCTTGTTAATCATTTCCATTACAAAATACAAAACATAATATCAATACATATTTATTTATTTTCTATCGAATTTTACACCGAACAGGCTGATTAAACGAAACGTACATACAAGGGTATAATTACGGTAACAATTAACTAGGTGTGAATAGCATGTACCCATACTATAGAAAAAAAGCAGACACATGACTCCTGAGTAATATGAAAATATTTAATACTGAAATATTTCTAACCCGTACGTCGAGACACATATTTTGAAAACAATAATAAACTGTTGTGAGGTTTCGACGTGTAGTTCGACATCACGATTTCAATTTAAACGGTTTTTTCGCAGCTGTACAAATTTTGCGGTTTCCTGCGAATCAACTGGGATTCTGGAAGTATGACTTATTGTACATGACCATCTGTGTCCATCTGATGTGCCGATATGAGGAGGGTAAACGCGAGTAGAATATATATTAACATTCGGAACAATTTATTATACTACTCCTAAAAGTGTATTCCAAGACTAAACATTATTATAAAACCATTAGCCGTTTCTCGCTGTTCGTTTGGAACCCAAAATGTTTAATGTTATATATTTCATTAAAACCGCTGCACAACTGCAATTTACGTCCATCTGAAAGATTAGAGTATGGCAGAATAAAAAGTGATTTATTCTCGATATATTTTATATAGTATACCAATGAAACATATACGACGGTGTATAATTTTTGAATACAATATAAATACTAATATAATTTAGATACACGTTCGAAAAGTGTGTCCAAGTACAATGCTTAAGGCTTAAGTACTAACATTTTATTCTAATTAATACATAATATATAATATAATCAACACCAAAAATATTTTCAAAAACAAAATGTTTTTATTTTAAGTATAAATACGTTTTTACGTTAAATTTGTTAAGAGATATTAAATATCCTAACAAAAACACTCTGTCAACTCCGTGTAAAAAAAACGCTAAGTGAAAAGAAACTTAAAGATAAATGCTATAAAATTTATGATATTATAAGGTGGAATATAAGTAAATGTGTTAAATATATGTTTAAGTAATTAATCCAAATTTAGTTTACTTAGCTGGAAATAAATTTATTTATTTTAATGGGATCTGCATTATTTGTTACATAACACTTAGTACTTGACTATAATTTTTAGACTGAATCTTCCAGCCAAGTAAATTCAATTTGGATTAATTTTAGTTAAAATAATTCATAAAATAAATTAATATTAATAACCAATTTGTATTAAATTTGAATTAATTACTTATACATACACTTAACACATTAGACCATTTACTTATATTCCACCTTTTATCACACATTTTATAGCATTTATCTTTAAGTTTTTTTTTTTCACTAGCGTTTTTTTTTACATGGAGCTGACGGAGTGTGTTTGTTGGGAAATCGTTAGTTTTTATAAATAATCATATTTAATAACACTCAATAATATATTATAGACCATGTTAATATGTCTGTGGTAATTGTTTATACCCCGTGCGCCCAACGACGGAATATTTAATATTATTTAAAGACTAGATAATTTTAGATTCTGATGTAAGCAAAAGATCTTATGGTCAGGTACATTTTTTATTTAATTTTTATTATTTTCGTGCAAGCTCAAACGCCACAGTAATATGTTCTTCGGAACACCGAACGCAAGACGGAAATACAGAATGCAATGCACCGATAGTGAACCCACCCGGTATATCCTATGTGTTAACGTATAGTAAATTGTGCCTAGTGCGGGAAAGCAATAGCAGTGGCAAAAGTACCGTCACGTACGCCGCCGTCGCAAGAATCCCCGTCACTCGTTCCCGACCACATGACGCGTTTAATAAACGCCAAACGGATAGCCGGCGACAGAAATAATTTAAAATGACCACTAAAATATCCAATATTTTCGCTTATAATAATAATAATAATAATAACTTTATTTCATGTAAATGAATAAAAGTAATAACGCTTTGTAGGGCAAAGAGTACATTATTAATTATACAAATATTTGTGAATATAACAATCAATCAGTTTTATAAAAACCTTGAAAAGAAAGAGAAAAAGAAAAAAATAAGAAAAGAGAATATAACAATTGAGTTTAAATTAGTTATAAGTAGAATAACAAAATTTTAATACATTATCATAATTAATATACTTATATACAAGATTAAAACAAATAAAATATATATATATATATATATATATATAATAAACTATTACTACAAATTGAAATTATAAAGATTTTAATTTGCTTAATGTATCACAGAAAAAATCAAAATCTTTTAAAGCATTACAATTTGATAAGATTCTATTAAAGGGAGAATAGAGACTATAATTTTGTTTACAAGATTGGACATAAAATGTATTGGTAGAGCGGAGGTTATGGTTTGGTACATTAAAAGGAACTTTAGCTAATAGTTCTGGGCAAACAATCTTATTAAATGAAATATTATTCAACCAATTCCATTGAAAATAATAAAAGCACGTAGTCTGTGCTTTTTCAATCGATTGATACCTCATTCTAACGATTTGGTTCATTTATTAGACCTGTAGCCTGTAATAAAGAATACCAAAATATTATTTACACGTATTAAACGAGAAAGTTTAGGTTTCTGTATGTTTACACATTTATGTGCTACGCCTTTTTTTGTTGTTTTTTTTACTTAGCTCGAGACATTACCGTGTCGCTGAATTCGAAAATAAGTATAATAATACGGAGTTCTATTCCTATGTAATGTGTATAGTAATGCGTAATATGGTGCTTATCACTACGCCACATAATTCCATGCGAATAAAATAGTCTGAAATCTATAATAAACATCATTTTTCTGAAGTAATAATAAGTGAACAATGTCCTAACGTGTGAGAAAAATGACTACTCGAATACACATATCGCTGACCGCGACGGTTTACACAAAGATTCACTATTTCAAAATGTTGATACGATAACGTATTGACCCGCGACTTTAAATTATTAAATCCCCAGGGGACACCTTACATTATACGTGAGCTCATTAATTATACTGATAAATTATAATTTTTCAATGAAAGTGTGAAGCACGTGATGTTTTTTTAAGCTATTTTATACATATAATAATGAACCTTTTATTTTGCAATTATTATAATAACATAATGTGCCAAATATTATTATACGTAAAATAATAATAATAATAAAAAAAAAAAAAAAAAAAAAATTAAAAATGATCTGAAATTATTATAATAATATTACACAGGTATAGTCATAATTGTATACGTTTTGATTTAATGATGAACTCGTGACAGTTTTTATGACTCTGGTACGCAAAGTACCGGCATGCACACTGCGCTTGTTTAGAACTAAATTTTAAACGAAAAATTAACTTTCACGCTGTTACAAAATTATAAATAATGAAAATAATTTTGTAAGCTTTTACGTTAACAAGCTTATTAAAATATTTAAGAATAAAAGGAAAAATTATCGTGGCATTGGAGCATTATTTTGAAGGAGAATGCTTATATAGATATAAAACTCTAGATGAACTCTTCGTTCTTACCCTTTCGAAACAAATTACAATTTGTTATTATTTCTTGTTTGGTAATATATTATATATGTGTAGAGGTAAGCGAGCACAACATTTTTTATGTGCATCTTTTTGAAATATAAAAACATTTCTCTCGCTGTATATTTATACGTGTAAATTAAAGCACGCATACTTTTCATTTTCAAATATATTTTAAATAATAGAAAAAAAAAACCATTTCGTAAAATATTTAAACCTCCAAAACGTCACAGCGAAAAAGTTGATATAGGTATTTCTATTTATTTATTATTTTCCATTTCTACATGTTCAAATAAATTGATTTTAAATCGGTATATTTTGAATACCGAACAGAACAATTTCGATATTTTCCTTTTTATATTAATATTTTGTTTTAAAAAAAATTATATTGCCGTTCAGGCGTGAATAACGTTATATGCATACACTATAACATACAGTATTGTACACAGAATTTGTATACGAGGAGGGGGAGGTGGTTTATCATAATAAGTATAACTACAATTTTTTTTATATAATTCTATTCTTATGTTACAATTTTTTTTATGGGGGGGGAAGTTAAACCTTCAAACCTCCCTCGTCAGTACGCCCCTGATAACACAATACATTATCGATAAAGATTACTGGCCTACTGTTTCAGTTAAAGTTTGCATACGAATTGATGTGGACTTTGTGATTTGTTTTTTTCGAAATCGTCAGAATCGTGATAACAATACATTATTATAATGTACTTGACAACGGAAACAATAAAAAATATGATATGTGATTGTCGATGAATAGTATTGGAATGCTTATGGAAAAATCCAGAACAAATTTAAAAATTATTTATGTAGCATTGAAACCACGGGCTTGTATATGAATCGAAATTTTGCAACAACGTATAATCAACGATTTGTGTACTAACCAAAACTGGGATTTTAATGATCCTTTAAAGATTACATTTGTCCATAAATTAAAAAAAAAGTAAAAATGTAACATTCACATCATTAGTGTCAACCAAAACACACTAGTGCTCTACGTTATCTTGATGACATTGCATCAAAATCCCGGTCCTATATTATAATAAATTAATAAATACTAATTTTGATAACCATTTAATACAAGTGAGCGTACGACATATATAGAGCGTTGGACGTTTTCATTCAATTTTAAGTGTCCGTAAAAATGAGTTACGATGGAAATATATGGGGTATAAAACTAGTATAAAATTAGCGTCACCCAAAACCATGATGAATTCTATGCCGAAGAATCTAGAAATAATATTGGTGTAAGAGTACGATTAAATAACGATTAAATTAATTAAAACCTATAAAACGCTCGTAAAATATACTCCTTTTTTATGCTTAGTAGGTATCCTGTTGTATTTACATTACCTCTAATAATATACACTATTATTGATTATAACCACGATATACTCATCAGTCGCAGTCGAAGTTTAAATTAAAACATTGTAAAATGAAGAAAAAATGAATATTAATACATAATATCATAATTTCTATGATTTATAATATACAGACAAATAGTGGATAATCGACTTTTAATAACATGTTTTATCGGAAAGGTTAGTTTTTCCTTTGTTTTTTTTTTTTTTATGTAATTTTCTCGAAAGCATAAAAAAAAAAGTATGGAGATGTAAGACAATAATTCTTATTTTATAACCAATATTATACGCGGTTCTTTTAATTTATTAACCTCGTAATTAGAAAAATAATCCGTTGCTATCTTCACATTGTATGGTGAATTAATGACAAAACACTGCGTACTTAAAATATTAATGACTTGTCGTACCACCATTAGTTATAGATAATTTCTATACATTATGGAAAATTAATTTGAAATAAATCTCGTTAATAGGTATTTAATCGATCACACTGCAGATAGCCTACGATTTTAACCATGAATATATACATTTATACTTTCTGGAGTACCTCTGCTGAAAGGCCTCTTTCCTCTGTCTCCTCCGCCTATTGTCTTCTTATTGCGTGTTAAGCTTATTGTTCCATATTTGTAACAGATGGCCTAAAATAAAAATTCGTTTAAAAAAAATAAGAAAAATGTATTCCTTAATCTGCCAGCATTCCAGCACGTGTCCCATATCGAACATCCAATATTTTTCTGTTTGATTATGATTATTATTCCTTTGGATATTTGCCACAGTCAAATAAATTAATATCAGTTATATAGTTATACACGTATAAGCATATAATACACTATTTATATTAATTTGTGTTTGTCTCCGCAATGTGACATGTAGGTGTGTGGACGTGTGGCATTCAATTTTCACAGACTTTTGATATCGTTTACTTCACTGCTATACACAGCTAAACTATAATATATATGTATTTATATAAATAATAATATCTGTGCTTAAATTACCCAACATTCAGATTGATAATAGAACATCGGACGTTTACCACCCGGTAACATTGTGTACAACTGATCGGCTAATAAAATGTACGGAATAATTGAAAAAAGACTGCTTGGAAACATGAAATTTTTGCACAGCGTGTAACGATTTCATATATAATATTATATTAAGTATCATCAGCTGTATTGAAATAAAATCTGTTGGATTACTCGTTAAAAACGACGATGCACTCGTTTGATTGCAGGTGTGGACAGTGGTGGATCGAAAATTGTTTTTTTTTTTTTTTTGTGGGGAGGGGTCAAAATTCTTTTTCTTACCATAATTCTGTAAGCACAATATGTAGGATTTGATTTTTGGTCTTCAAATAAAATATAACTCAAATTTTTCCAACATGAAAAATTGAAAAAGTATTATAAGCATATTTTATTATCAGAAAACGGATGGTGTCGGAGCCAGTCTGAATGATAAATGATGATCTGAATTATAATCATTATGACAATTACTAAAGGGCAGGGCCTCAGCCCCCTCCCACTTGAATCCGTCACTGAGTGTGGAACAAACCTCAATTTTTTTACGTCCATTACCCCGCCCCCTCCCTCATTAAGAAATTTATAATGATTTTCATGCATGCAATTTGTACGCAATTTGTATGAATTTGTACGATCAATTTCAGAATTTGTACGCAACTCGTTCACCGTGAAAAATTCATTTTCCGTGGGAGGGGCCAGGGTAACGTTACCCCAGCCCCTTACCCATTCCAAAACAACTATTTTACAAAATTGAATATGCAAATTATTAGTATGTAATTAGTATGAATTTATACGATCAATTTGATTTATTTAAATAACTACATGAGGTGAATAAAATGAATCGTATCCCAATAATACAAACTAAATTATGGTTTTATATAATGTAATTTATTAATGTATTAATCGCACGAATTCAACTATGTTTACATTTCCGGGTTATTATTCTAAAATTAGTATTTATATCTACGCATACAATTCTTACCAATCATTATTGTATCAAAATAATTCCTATTTTAACTGTTCATCTGTTCAAAATATAACAATATACAGTGTCTAATAATAGTATTTATTATTCTTTCGTCAATAAATATTTAATATTATAAAATCTGATTATCGTCCGCTTATTTCAATCATTTAGTTTTTCAATGTTGGTTCTGTGATGTATAGAGTGTTGTAATACAATATTATTACAGTTATTACTAGTATCTTTTATTATTTTTGTGACAATTCTGACTATTTTGGAAATAAAATTATAATCTTAAAGATTATAATATTATTAACATTGGCTGGAAGGAAACCTGCAGTTGATCCTTCACTAATAATTGATGCAGTTTTAAAATTTAACAACCGAGTAATAGATCCGAATTAAAATAAAAAAGGTAAGCACAACCATACAACATTGTTAACAAATTTGTTTTTAATCTTAGTTTTTAAAAAAAACAAAATAACTTAAACTAATACTGTCTATTCAAAATTCATTGAAATATCCGATTTCAACAAAATTAAAATTATTTATAAAATGTTGGTGACATCTTGCTAATTTTGTTTTTATGTTTTTTAAAAATAAGTTTTGAAGAATTTGGTATAGGATTTTCTAGTTTAAAGAATTAGAAGTTTTACAAATTTCTAACGATAATAGTTTTGCAGATTTTTAAGGTTTTGTAGATTTGTGTTAATTGAATTTAAACAGGTGTTAAAATATTTTTTAATTATTCTCAATTTTCTGTCATATTACAATAAAGAAATGTAAACGAAATTTTATATCCAATTTTCAAGATTTAAAGGAATCCCATTTATAATAATACAATTTTTCAAAAAAAATAAATACCTGGATCTAATATAATTAATTATTAAATGGAAGTATTTATATGGGATCATATATAGCCACATAATAAAATGTATGAAATTGCTGCCGCTGTGGTCTGGAATAATGGTGCCCATTTTCGGCTTTGGTGATGAAACTTCAAGTTCAGCAGCAGTGGAATCCAGTTTCCAGAAACTTAAGAATGGTACATTAAATCACTTAGATTTATCTATGAATATTGAATCATTTTTTGAACATCATATAATGTAACTTCATGGGTCATCTCTTTTAAAAAGTGAACAAAACACTACTTCTACAAGTGAAAAGTTAACAAATGTCGATAGATCCTTCAATATCGTCGATGAACCCAATAATTTGGTAGAAAGTAATAAATGTCCTTTATGTTCCAAGGGATCTATTCCATCACCCAATGGGGCTCATAAATGTATTTTGTGTGAAACACCAGTTCACGCCATTCCGGGATGTTCCTCATATATAGATGATACATTACGAGTATGCTTTAATTGTTCAGGAGTAGGTAATATTAATGTTCTTGAAAATAGTGCAACAGAAAAATGGAGTAAGAAAGCAAAGAAACAACTTAAGAGCAATTCATATCTACTTCCAAATCCGCATTTACGCCTTCTCAATATGAATGTCTCAAAAAATATAAAAACACTTCCATTACTTAAAAATGGTTAACGTGCAGATCAATAAAAAAGTATCAAGTTAAAAAACATAGATGGTGTAATTATTTTAAGTAATACATGTGCATTTAATGCTGTTTCATCATTGGTTATGGTTGCATACTGTGATAGCACCAATTTTTCTGAAGCTCTCCAACAAAAAACAACATCATTTATAAAATTCATTTCAAAAATGGTCAGGAATGGAATTTCATCAAATACTTATACAGAAAGAGCAGAGTTATTAATTGATGCATTAAATCCAAATATGGAGGTATTACAAAATGACATTACACTTTTTATCTGCGACACAACAGCTACAAATGTTATAAAAACCTTGCTTTCTGAATATCCAACAATTAATGAGTCAATCAAATGTTCAAATCAAAATTGTAAAATATTTTCATCGGCAAAAGAACGGCCAATAAGATGCATAACATTTCAAACCACAAATGGTCAAATACAAGAACTACAACAGTTTCTTAACAAACGTCTCTGCATGGAAAAACTTAAATGTACGCAAAAAGAAAATTACTTATCATCACACTGCACTGGATTTCAAAATATTGAATCTATGTTATCGTCAGTACTAATTTTCATTGAAATTCTGTGTTGGAAAGGTATGAATATCATTAGAATAACTTATATACCTATCGTATCTATTGGTGCAGCATAATTTTAATTTTTTTAATTTTTTCAGGTGAAAATGCTGAACACAATAGTGATGCAGGATGTACATTAGATCTTGAATTATGTGATATTCCAAAAGTATTATGTCTAAATTCTACATCCTACGAACTTCTTGGAATCATAAATTTTAAGAAAGCAAAAAGTAACTTGAGGAATTCGGTAGGTCACTATATGACTTATGTATTAAGATGTAATAACAATTGGGAATTGTTTGACGATTTAAACAAAAAACCAGTTCCAGTTAAACATGATACAAAAGTATTATGTGAAATACTTATGTATACCGTATAAAAGTTTGTTAAGTTTATAAGTATGGTAACATGGTAACAATATGTTTTTTTTTAAGTAAATAATTTATGTTTTAATATTTGTCATTAAATAAATCCTTTCTTTTTAAAAAAAAAAGTTTAAAAGTTATTATAAGAGAACGTCTTAAAGTGGTCTATATGAGTACACCGGAGTTATTCTTTTTAGGTTCCAGCATGACTGCATGAGACTTTTCTGCAAATCGTTTAAATATGAATTATACACTTATTTATTCGTACGGCATAAAAATGAAAGATATTAAATATTTTCATTACTTACAATATACACTAAAGATTCTCCAAATTAATTTGTAATTTATGTATTTTACTCATTAATCATTATAATTCATTTATCATACATGTGCCCAAAAATATAAACATAAGACATTCATTTTATTATCATACAGTATATTACATAAGACATCAAAATTAAAAACAGGTCGGGAACTGCAAGAATAATCAACAAATGAATATTCCGCTACTTAATACAATCAAATGATAAGTCAACTGCCGTAGATTGATTAATTTTAATTTGAAATTTATTGTATTTATGAACTAACTACATAAATTTATCTAATAAACTACTATGTTATGTATAAATATAAAAATAAAATCAAGTAGACTTATGTTATTATCGTATTAATGGATTAGTAAATTAATAGATCTTGGTTGTAAAGTAATTGTACTGTAAAGGCTTAAGTTGTTTAATAAACATTTATTTAATCAAACACACGTCTTTGAATCCATACAACAATACATAACAATCATGGATTTCTCTTCTCTTCTCTTCTTTTGACCATTCTACTCTCTAAGATTTTTAGCCGTAACTACAATATCCCGCCACTTTTCTCTGTCTTGAGTAATTACACGCCAGTCTTCTATGCCCATTTCCTTTAGGTCTTCGCGCTACTCCATCAATCCACATCTTCCTGGGACGTCTTCTTGGTAGTTTTCCCTTAGGTTTCCACTCGAAAGCAACCCGTACAGGGTCGTTTTCATCTCTTCTTAGGATATGAGCTAGCCATTGGATCCTTTGACCTTTGATGAGGCTAATAACTGGAGCCAGATTCATAATTTCCTGAAGTTCTCTATTGAATCTTCTTCGTCAACATTCCACATTCGCGTCAAACACAGGACCAAATATTTTTCCCTGGCCCTTCCCGCGAAAAATGAGTTTTTCACGGTAAACGAGTTGCGTACAAATTTTGAAATTGATCGTACAAATTATTTGCATATTCAATTTTGTAAAACAGTTGTTTTGGAAGCGGTGAGGGGCTGAGGTAACATTACCCTGGCCCCTCCCACGGAAAATGAATTTTTCACGGTGAATGAGTTGCGTACAAATTCTAAAATTGATCCTACAAATTCATACTAATTACGTACTAATTATTTGCATTGTTGCGACAACTGAAGAATGGCAATCAGTACGGGCGGCAGCGGACACCTAATTAGGGAAACTGTCCTAATTATAATGACGGCCGGCCACACACACACACACACACACACACACACAAAACCCTTTGATGTAATTATGTTATATAACTTGTTATCTGTGTTGTGAATTATAAGATTATTTTAATGTGTCGTGTGTTATTGTATATTGTTCCCGTCGTCTCTGTCTATGTTCACCCGCCGAATGCGAGTATCATGGCCGACTCTCGCACGTTAAAGACGAACGTTTGTGTCCGTCCGCTGTTTTTTCTTGACATTGTTTAATTATACGGCTCAAATAACCAAATTTGTATTATTATATAGTTTCAAGTGTGCGTGAATCGGTACTTGGTTATTATTAATATTATTATTATTATTATTATTATTATTATTATTATTATTATTATTATTATTATTATTATTATTATTATTATTATTATATTTTTTACACTCTTAAGTGTGCGCAATTTGCCACTATAAGTGTAGTGAATTTTTATATTACGTGAATTGTACCGGCACAAATTATCCTTTTTATAACCAAAACTAATAGCCAAATTTATATTGTATTGTATTTTAGGTTTTAGATAGTTGCGGCTGGCCAATCTGCGCTCCACAATATTGTGAGTTCTATTTCTTAATTATTATATTATTGTTATTTCTATTTGTGCGTGTATGAATTATTCGAACAACAATTTTTTTATTATAATTTTTACCCCACAAGTCGTGATAACCGGCTCTAATAGTCGGCCGCAGTAGGCAATTCATTCACTCACTATTGCCTACACATTGTATTATTCATTTACATTTTAATTGTTCGGCTAATTCATTACCACTTATAGTTACCGTTTTTATTATTTATTTATTCTATTATTACATTTAATTTATACATTTTTACGTGTTGGGCCAAAAGGGCCGTAATTTAAATTATTATTTAACTATACTTTGTGTTGCAGTGAATTATTTATCTTATTATACCATTATATCATTATTATACAGCAACACTAATTACCGTATTTTGCGTTATCATTTTTATTTATATTTAGTTACCATTTTTGTTCCTTAGTCTGTAAGTTACACACAAATACAAATATACACACTTACACGCACCACAGCACTACGCAGCTCATCAGATCTGCGCGGCGTTCCCAACCACGTCTGATTGAGCTGTTTACACACATACACACCCGTGTGGCCGACGAAGTCTGTATAGATAGTGGGGTACGAAGTATTAGGTGACCGGGTGCGCGTGTTATTATTATACGCTCCCGGCCCGTACATGCTTATTCAATTTTGTAAAATAGTTGTTTTTGATGGTGTGAGGGCTGGGGTAACGTTACCCTGGCCCCTCCCACGAAAAATTAATTTTTCACGGTGAACGAGTTGCGTACAAATTCTGAAATTGATCGTACAAATTCATACAAATTGCGTACTAATTGCATGCATGAAAATCATTATAAATTTCTTAATGGGGGGGAGGGGGCCGGGGTAATGGACGTAATTTTTTCGTTTGTTATAAATATTGTTAGTCGCCCGCATAATATTTTGCTAGGTTTAACCGTGATGTAATATTATATAAAATCAAAGTATTCGAACTATATAGATGCTAAGACAAAACGATGTTGAATTGTTATACGTTACTTTCGTGTATATAATTGTTGACATTTTTCTTATACAGTTATACGTGTAAACTGTTATGCGTTTTATACTCGGCAGTACATCCATATGACGCTCGTCGAATCACCATGTTATCGTTTAAATTGTATTCGAAGTGAAGCGTTATACAAAATCAAATAATATTCAAATAAAATTATAACAAGAAGATTACGCATTATATTATACAATTACGTCGGTGCACTGGTCGGGTGTATTATTTTTAAATATTTTGATATTTTATATGTACCTACTATTTTATTATTTTAGAAGTCTCATCGTGGTACGTATACAGTATACATGATAATATCATTAAATAGAATACATTATACGTTTGATGTTATCTGTTTTATGCAGTTTAATTTTTAATTTCATTGTTATTTTCGTGCCGTGAAAACCAGTACAAAGTGCTTCGGTATAAAGCACCACAAATTTAACATAATTATTATGCAGAAGTTCATATAGGTATTAGCGATGATATATAATTTAAGCGAACTGCTATTATAACAGTGCTAATAAATAAAATAAATAAAATATTCATTGGAACTATGACTATGTGTTGTATATGCCTAATCAATAAAACATTGCATTATCAGTCCGCCATAAGAGAACATAACAATAATAATAACAATCCTTTTAAAACTTTAACCCATTTATCTTGGTACAATTAGGTACTTAAAATAATAATAATAAAAAAAAAACAGTTTTCATGGTGACCGTGAATACTAATTAAGCTTTGTTAACAAAGTTTAATACATAATATGAACGTCACCGCAAAAGCTGAGAGCCTTTGTTATGAAATTTAACACTATCGTATAGTATGTCAGTTTCCTGCATGTCTTTTGTTCACTAAACTCTTCTCGCAGAATGAAAAAACCCCACACACACACGCATACACGCACGTAGTTATTTAACTCTGTAATGACTAAACTTATTTTTTATAACTTGTTTTTAAAACTTTTTTTTCAACTATCAGTAGTTGTTATTAATAATTCCGCACCGGAACATTTTCATTGATAATTTGTTCGCAAAACCTACCCAAATGTTTGCTTGCATAAACCTAAAATTATTATATTGCTTGTTCAGAACGGACATTGTGACCTACCATGTCTTTCCGTTATGAAAATAACCATATAATTTATAATTTATTTGGCCGATTGTTAAAAAGATATAGTAATACATTTTCTAAGTATAATATTATTTATGTACAATATTATATATACACACGGAAATAACATTTCTACAACTTTTGGTCATTGAAAATCCTTATATTGACTAGTCATCATGATTCATAATAGATTTTCTGATAAATTAAGTTGCAGTTTTATACATCTTACGTAATACAAATCGAAGAATATTATCGTTTTCCTGGACGTTCAATCCCTTCTCCCTATCTAACAAGTGCGTTTATGAAATATAGGAGTTTCCTGCCAAACTGCAGGACAATGATCAACTACATGTTTTCACTCGTTAATACAAAACCAGTAAGTTAAGTTCAATGTTCCAAAATATTGATAATTATGAATAATTTATAACTTTATAACTTAGATTTAAAGACCTCGTGTTCCATGTTATATTTATGGTGCAAAGATGATACATGGATTTAGCTATAAAACATGTTTTATATGATATGGCTTGAACATAATGATCAATTGATCAGAAACATATGATTAATTTGTAATATGGAGTCACCAAAATAGTTTATCACTAAATATCAACAAATATAATGTTATCACTTTTTCGCGTATCGATAATCCTATTAGCTTTGATTACAAAATTGATAATTGTTCCGTCACAAGAGCCACTTCTATTAGAGATTTAGGGATTATTATTGATTGCAATTCGTCTTTCACTTCTTACATAAATATTATTATTAAAAAATCCTTTAAGATGCTTGGCTTTATAAACCGAAATACTGTTACCTTTAAAAACATAAATGTCTTGAAAACTTTATTTTTTGCGCTTGTTAGACGAATCTTGAGTTTGGATCAATAGTCTGGTCACCTAGTTATATCACTTTTATTAGTCTTATTGAAAATGTCCAACATAAATTCTTAAAATTATTGTGTTACAGACTAAATATTCCAGTTATTTCTAAGAACTCGTATAATATGCGAATAAGTGAATTGGGCTTTATATATCTTGTGTAGTAAGAAGAAATGCTGCAGATATTATGTTTATATATGATTTGTTGAATGGTCACATTTCCTCCCCAGATTTGCTGTCTATGATTGAATTTAATACAACAAATCACTGATTAAGAAAATCAAACTTATTTCATGTTCCATTTTACAATAATAATTATAGCTCCACTTCTTTCTTTTCTAGAGCATTAAAACTAGCAAATCTTATTATTGATCATGTAGATTTTTTCTTCATGTCACGTGATGTCTTTAAAAGAAATGTATATTTAGCCTTGAACTCATTGTAAATTAAGTAATATTCTATCATTATGTTATTAATTATTATTGATTTAGTGTTTGTTTTCTTGTTATCATTATTAATTCATTATTTAAATTTGTTTAATTATATTTATTTTTTGTAATGTTAGCTTCATTATTACTTTTTAAATTTAGTTGTTTATTGTTAACTGCAAAATACTTAAAATATTCAACCCTGTCATTGCTTTAACAAAAGGGTCATTACCCGTTTATAATACAAATAAAAATAAATAAAATAAACATGATTTGGAAGCCGGACATCTCGCTAAGGAACGCATTTTGTTTACCGTGTACGGTGTCGGTATAGCATAATCTTCTTAACCATTAACCAGTAACAAAAAGAAATATACACAAATTATAAAATTGTACCTATGTATGATTCGCATGTGTACAATTATTATAGTTTACATTTAAATTGTCTAATATTCAATTCCCCGATCTTCTGCATAATCACTATTAATTATTATTGAACAACCATAGATTTTTAATAATTTGCAGTTTAAATTTTTCCATCGCAAAGCCATCCTGGGTTCTAGGTATATTCTACAACATAAGAAATTATATAATTATTGTTGCTCTCTCGTACTCTTTTAAAGATTTTATAAGAAAGAAGGCGTTAGTAAATTAGAATAAACGATTTTTTTTCCACTTCAGTTGCTAAATTACACGTACAATAAGAAATATATATATTAATTAGATAGAGGCTATGTACTATCTCGAATTCAAAATTGTTCATAAATTACATATCGAACACATCAGACGTCACCTATACTATGATTTTTGATCAATAATTTTTTGAATTTCTCATTTTGTATTTGAACATAATATGATTTCATTACAACCTAATGTACCTACAGGAGCGGCTCCAAGAGGGGATGTTAAGGGTCGTGCCCCCTCCCAAGCTCGTAGTTTTCTAAAAAAAATATATACATTTACAACTTCTAATACTTAACGCATCAAAATAGTATATGTATAAATTATGTATATATATTATTTTCTAAATTATACGACATAAAACTATACCTAGAGATTAACACTCATAATATTGTTTTTAATACGATAATCTTTGCTGTGTAAAATGTACAAAAATAATAATTATACATCACGAAATTCTGCAGCGCCCACGGGTAATTCATATAGGAATCGTTAACCGCACCGCAGTCTGTATGTGTACTTATTAATATCATTATCATTATCGTTATTTTTATTATTTATTTTAATCGATTTGTCCGCTTTTGTTGATTTCTTACTTTTAAATACTCTTGTGATGTTCTTCACAATATATATTATAATATTAAATTTATTGAATCGTGATAGTTTAGTAATTAACGCAGAATAAATAATATAATATTATTATACAATGTATAAATACCTACGAGAAAAAATTTCAAACCGCTGAAAAGCATGCACACGTTTATAGCGGCTGTTTCTTATATTTACGATGCCGTGGGTCTTGTGAATACTAATTATTAGTTTGGAACAAAAATTCTCCGAGTTTTATAACATGTATATATTATCATGAACATTGTATAGTTTCGATAAAAAAAAAAAAAAATAAATAAATTATTAAAAATAAATACGTGGAATGTGCAACAAAGAGGATGTGAATAATTAAAAATAAACATAATAATGTGTTATAAAATGTACGTGATAGAGTTATGCATAATATGTAATAATGTAATATCACATATTATGATGAATGTATTTTATTATTTTAAGTGTTTTTCTATGACTAGTTACAAATTAAATATCTCGGTTTAAATATTCTCTTTCGGACAAAAAAAAAAAAAAACACATAATTACGAATAACTGAAAAATATAGGTACATAACACGTGCATAATTTAATTATAATACAATTACATGGGAGGAGTTTCGTGAGTGACTTAATTATCGTTTGTTAAATATAAATAATATTAGATAGTTTTCGAGGCAGCGTCGAAACACGTCGAGTCTCGTACTGCGCATGCCATCACCACCCCAAACCACGGCACCGTCATTTCCTGTAAATCATAATTCCGAGCGCATTATTAACAGTTTGATCAAACTGGATTATTATTGAAAAAAAAAAAAAACACGAAAAACGACCATACAATAATATATAAATTTGCATCATTAAAATTAAATTAGTTTTGGAAAGTTTTCAATCGCGTCAAGTATATAAAAACTCAAAAGGGTAAAAATAAATATGATGTAAAATAGTTTTGTACTATCACAGTATTTATATAATATTTTACTTCCCCCCCTCTAAATGTACTGTAATATACTCTGATTAATGCTGTATTTTATGAATTGACGAACATTTCTAGACAAAACACGTGGTAATCACTTGTATTCATGTGAAGATTCAATTGAAGTCTCCTGCAGATGATATTTTATAAACGGCTAAACCGTATACAGAGTGAGCTAGGATATTCGACTCTTTTTTGTGCATATATATTTTGTGTTTTTCAAATTCTTATTTTGCATAATGCATATTTGTATCGCACTGCAAGACCTTGTTTTTCAATACTTGGAATTTCTGCATCGCTTAAGCAGTATAATCCTGTAATATAAACAACTTTTGTTTTTCAAATACAAACACTACCATAGTTTTTTTTTTTTTTCCTATGCAAATAATTATTATTCAGTTAATTGCTTACGTTACTTATATAGTCGAAATTCGGGCCAATATAATAGGTATACATTCAACATTATTTACAAAGAACTTTGTGTTTGTATAGCGTGCAGTTTAAACGCCTATACCTATAATATGTAAAGCAATAGTTATCATGTGCAATTGTATATTAATATATTATTCACAGTGTATATGCGGTTGACAAATTACGAGACGATTATAAAACCGTTTATGGAGGGTTACGTTTCTCGGGACGATAATAATTATTGGCACAGGTATATTATTATTTTTGGGGCTGTTTTAAGGCATCTTTTTTGCTAAAGTTTTGAAACGTTAGTCCGTAAGTATATAAAATGTGTTTTTGGTGATACTGATTGTTTTTAAGTATTTTTTATTTCGCATTTTTATGCATTTCTTGACAGAATTAAACTTAAATGCATTTTTTCGAGTTTTTTAGTCATTTTTGCATTTTTTTGTTAGGCATTAAAATCTTAGCCCTAATTATTATGATTGAAATCGAACGGACCCCGGTGCATTTTTGACGTAGAATAAATATGTGTGTTTAATTTTCTACGTATACGTCTTTGTATTCAAAATACTCGAAGGCCGAACACATGGTTACGATTTCCATCGGTATCTCACATTATACTCATATACAGCGTATAGTAGTATTCTGCATTAGCATATTCGCGTCCATACGTACGTATAACCGCCACGGTCACGACGTACGCCCGTGTTTATCTTCCGTACAATATCAAAGATCATATCCTCGGAATAGGCGTAAAACAAAAGATGGAAAGGAAAAAAACCAAACGTTACAAATTGTATTCCACCATTGTCTTGAACGCATTAAAATATATTACATAAATACGCGATATCGGACGAGGGAAAAAACACATGATTTATCGTGAATACCGTCATGATGTTGATGATAATAAAAATTGACGTGTAAATTACGAGGCTTGATCGGACTTAATTATTACCTATATACAGGACCTATGCTTAGGCCCGTGAGGCCTGGATTTAGGACAGGAAATTTCTAGGTGGTGACACATTTTGTAAGAAATTAAAAAAAATAAATAAAAAGGATATAAATATTACAAATGATGTAATCGACGATTTGACATCAAAAAAGTTCGTCGTAAAATGTTATATACTAGATAACATATAAGATTAAAAATGTTTTATTGTTATTATTGGAATTTATAATTACTTGTCTTGTTTATAATTACTACTGACCCAATTTGTTTACAATGAACTACATTTATTAGTACCTACAGTAAATATTACATTTTTTTTTTTTTTTGCTTGGGGTAGAGTCGGCATATTTAAAAGGGCCTAGAGCGGCACCTGATATAGTACCGGCACTGCCTATATTACATTGCTGTAACTACGCATATTGTGTACAATTTAAATATTTAATAGAATATAATCTGTAACCGCACAGATGCAGACGACGCCACACGTATTATACGATTCCTTGCAATAACATTATAGTAACGTTATGTATGTTACGATCACCGTACGCCGTCTTTCGTCGACCGACAAACACGCATAGCGTAGTTTTTACCGGGAATTCGTACGGAAATCCATTTCTCTTTTATTCGATGGTCGCCCACTCACCGTCGTTTGATCACGTTATTTTTTTACCTGCTGTGATCTACCTAAGTTTCCGGCGCGCTCTGCAACATTTTTTCGTCCCATAAAGTTACGGATAAATTTCGAAAAAAATAAGTAACATTTCAGTGACCATAATACATAATATAATAATACTATTAATTATATATACGTATTTCATAATATTTTGATTATATTATCATATTAAAAATAGTTTTATTATTTTGTGATTGCCATATGTCCGTGGTGCACGTACTGCGTTCAGACCATTTAATATATAGAAACATAATATAATGTATTACATAGATACGTAAATACGTCACTGATTCGATTACATAGACGGTGTTGTAGCGGATGTATATCATATTGGTACATCCACAACATGATTATAATTAAGAAATGTTTTACAAAATAATTATAATAGTATTTACTAACATTTAATTTTGACTTGGACATTGTTCTTGTAAATTGTAAGTTTTACTATTTTTTTTTTTTTATTTACAAAATCGCATTTAAAATCAAACACAATACAACTGTACTTTATAATGTTCTTTGTCATCTTTAAAAAATGGTTTCAATAATTGTTTAGAACAATATCAATGAACGTTATGTATTTTATTATTTTAAATACACTAAATATCCTTAGTACACTTATTATTATCGAACTAATTTAGTGTTATATAATTTATACCCAATTGTTATTTGGTATTAAGTAAAAGTTATAATAAACTATATAGAATAAATGTGTAAAGTATACTTTTATAAAAAACTAATTTTGTATTTTCGTCATATTATCTTATGATATAAAGACACACAATATATTTTCTACATATTAAATATTTTATATATTACTTATATTTATATAAACTTATCTTATCGAACAGTTTTTACACGGCTAATGTACGGGACCCACAACTCACTAGTACATAATAATATAGTACATAATAGTATCTGTGGTATATATACATAAATACATTACCTACTGCCTATATGGAGTGACCGCGACACGTTGCTGAAACCGTCGACCGAACGATGTAGTTCCCGCAGTGTATACCAGTGTTGTTATATTATTATGTTATGTCATGCGATGTCTAGACTTAATACAATCGCTATAATATACGGCTCAACACCGGTATAATTATTTTTTTTTCCAGTTTTTTACCGCATTTTCCGGGCGGGTCACTAACCACGCATACCGATAGCTATTATCAGCTTTTGTATTACGCTTCATAGGACCAAAAACAATATATTTATATGATTACGTCGCAAAAAAATCTAATACGTATCAGATAAATACATTTATAATTCTAGGCTTATGGTACACACACGTATAGAATAACAAGTCCTGGCGACTGAGCGGTTCATCATCTCCTAACCGGAACCGTTGAAGCTACGAGTATGCGATTTGATCAATTTATTTGTTTCATGATGTAGACATCCACTAAGAAATTTTTTTCGAAATTAAACTCTAAAGGGTATAAAAAGGTTGAAAAATGGAAAAATGGAAAAAATCGACTTGCAGGAATCGTTGGAGTTTTGAGCATAAAATTTAATCAGTAGTTACGTTTTATGATGTAAACTATACTATACAACAGCCGTATTTTAATTACAACTTTCAACCGGATGTCATTCAGATTCATAACTTATTCAATCATATTACTGGCAAATTAAGTTTCGGGCAACACCGAGTATAACGATAGCTACAATATTTTTTTTTTAAATGTAATACATAACATAATCAAGTACACCACTTCTAAGCCGCGATCATGTTATTGCTATTAGAGTGCATTTTTGTAGTTTTTACCCTCTACGTTTCCGCAAACTGCTTTTGCAGTATAGGTACCAGAACAATTGTTCTTCTACTCGTGAATAGGATTAGGTTCGTGTTTTTCAATTGGGATCCTTGGGATCCGTTCTTACGCGGGCTTATGGGATGTAAATCAATTATTTTTTATCAAGTTATTGGTACATTGTTAATCAGCATTTTTCTCCTCGGTGTTATGACAATCAAACAGTTTTCGTTATTTTTATTTTATGCACACACTAAAGGTCCGGTTTCAAAAGAAATATGTAAAAACTATCACCTCACGGAAGTACATAGCTACGAAGTAGTATTTTTGTTTATGTTTGTTGATAAAAAAAAAATGCGATTAATTTATTATATTTTTTAGAGTTTTTGAGTTTTTTTTTTTAAATGCTTTTCTAAAAGAATGTGTCGAACCATACAACATTTAAAAGGCATTTTTTAAAGTCATTATTAAACTAGTTAGGTTCATCGAATAAATTACCTTTCACCGTACATTATTGTGAGAAATTTAGTCCAAGCCTTAATAATTATTCTTTTCAATAATATTATTTATTCATATATATGTTTATATTTTATACGCACGTACAAACAAAATTAATAAGACTAATAATTGTTCCAGATTATTAGAGTATAGAACATGTACGTTAAAACAAATCACCTATATCAACGAAGTGTTCAGATAAAATTCAAAAACGTTGACTAATGTTATAGCAACAGTTTTAAATATCTTAAATAAATTGAAACATGTACGCACGTCATGTACTATATTGTATACAGGGCCGTCCCGAGAGGGGGTGTAGGGGGATCATCTAACTCATCTAGTTGGGCCCAGTCGGCACATAGCTCAGCGATCCATTGAGTCGGCAATTTTAATAATATTCAATAATTATAATATTATAATAATATTTCAAGTATTTGAAAAAATATTTTATACTGCACAGTCAAATTACGAGTTTGAATATTTTCCTACGAAAACAAATATTACTACTTTATAATTTTATAAGAATATCATAATTAATAATAACTATTAACAGTATTAACTGATAAGTAAAATAATAATATTTTAATGAAATATTGTCGTTCCATGGGAATGTATTTGCAGTTCGATTCTCGATAACAATATGTTATAAATAGATAAATCGTCAAATCGACTGTCTGTACTCCGTATCTTCACCCCGGGGACTCGTTCATTTCGCCGCGATCGTTTCGCCGCCGTTCATTTCACCGCGATCGTTTCGCCGCCGTTCATTTCACCGCGATCGTATCGCCGCTATCTTTTCTTCGTAAAATAAAAAATATTTTTATAATGTCAATAAAAAAGTTTGATTGGCCACAACGTTTTGAAATTTTGATACAATGTTCCTCATTTATTTGTGCTTACTGTTGTGAAAAAATCTGAACAATTTGTTGTCTTAATTTTTAAAAATAAGCATTTGAATTTGAAATTTTGATAAAAATCAGAAAAACTTGCCTATTTTTTGGAAGTTAAAATTATATAGACATATTTTAGTATCAATACTTAAGACTTGAAAATATAGTTAAATGTACTAAGGAAGTTTTTTTATTCAGTAAACCTAAAAAAAGTTTACTAGAGCAGCGAAAAAAAATGAAATAAGCGTTTAAAAACTTAACCATGTATAGAAAATGTGAATATAAACCTCGTTTTTGAGTTAAAGCATTTAAAAAAAAATTACTTTGCCAAAACATGATTAGATAATGGATAAACAAGTTACATAATGGTAAACTGATAAATGTGAAACATGTTGGCGCTCCTAAAATCCTAAAAACACAGCGTCGTAGAAGACTATGTCCTAAACAAATCGGCTCAAGACTGAGGTTGAATTTACAATACATTTATTTTACCGAAGAGAATTTAAATTAGTCATTGATGCACTGATCACATTATCAAATAGCAACTTAAAACAATGTATTTCTTCTGTTCAGCCATTATTCCAATTATTTTCACAACCTTTAGATAAATCAAATATTACTCTTGAAAATATTACAAATTCTCTCTCTTTATTTCCAGTAGAATACAATAGATAATACAGACTCTAATCTAAAAGATCTAGATTTAGTCAACTAGAGGTATTATTAATATGTTACAAGATGATTCAAAAAATTTTGAATCTTTAATGAAAAAGTCTGAAGAAGTCAAACATATTTTATCATGTGCTAATTTATTATGTTGTTTGGCGTTAACTTCGCCAGTGACTGTTGCCTCAAATGAGAGGACATTCAGTAAATTAAAATTAGTGAAGACATTTCTTAGATCAACAATGAACGATGACCGGTTAAATTCCTTAGTAATATTAAGAATAGAAAAATATATTGTAAACCAATTGAATATTAACAAATTAGCACAACAATGGTCAAATTTAAAAGAACGTAGAATACAAATTTAACTGTTAATTTTTTTCAAAGTAATTATTATTTTAATATAGTTTTATATTATTATGATTTTTTTACAAGATTAATTTTAATAAGAAAAACTTGTTTTTTGTTTTATACTTATATTTAATAAGTGTTAAAATATTTTTATTTGAATATCTACCTATCATGAGTATATTGTACATACTTTGTTTTATAATAAAATCTTATATCTGGTTATATTCATTATATATATATATATATATATATATATAAATAAAATTCAAAAACATGAAGTATGAAATGAAAAGAAAAAATGATAATATAAATTTATATTAATGTGTAGACTTTCATTCGAGCGAAGCGTGAAAAAAATTTTTTGAGTCGGCAAATTGATAGGTACACACCTCCCTATGAATCTTAGTTCGGGACGGCCCTGATCGTATGCAAGACATATTATTAACTTTAATTATTATCGATGCGTACGGTTCATTCATTGATAAGTGTTAACGTACTTGTTCGAAATTCGTGCGTCTGGCGAACGATTAGTTTTATGAATTCCGTTCGCCACCTCAGTCATCTCGCTTCCAAAGCCAATTGAGCACGCGTAGGTATATTGTTCGCGGGATCCGTCGACTTTGTCCACATTAAAATAACGGTTAGCGTGTAAATGACAAGTCTATATATTTCACCTGATTTACTGTCGTTTGCTATACGTGTGTTCGTTCTTCGGTTCGACAATAATAACATTTGGACGGAAACCGTCACCAATGCGGTGGTAAAAAAAAAAAGAAAAAAAGTAATTTAGCAAACGATATATTACGAATAGATGTTCTTGCGATCTGGACCTTTTGTTGTTTACACTTCAATGATTCCCGTTGTTATTAATAAACAATTACACCAGCTTCTAGGTACGCGATTATATGCGACTGGGGCTAATAAATAGTCAGAGCCCACAAATGCACCCATGGACACTGCAGGACAGTTGGTATAGGTGAACAATTTTGTCCCCGGACTCTCGCGGTCGCCGCAAAGGTCTATAACCAAGAATATTTTTTTCCCGTTTCAATAATCAGAAACGATTTTATTTTCGTTTGCAAAACTAATAGAAGGCCATGCAATTACACAAAATTTCTTTTCCCCCTGCGAAAATAACAATTATAAAACCCGTATTGATGGTATACAGAGCGGTGCGGGTCACGAGAATAGGGCAAAAATAGATCAGACGTAACTCAAGATATTTTAGACGTGCAAACATTTTTTTAATACTTTATTTGTTATTATGATAAGTTAATGATGGGAATTGAATCCGGGTTCTCAAAATCAATATTTCAGGCTAGAAAATCGGATATTTGGATTTTGAACACCGAGGTATGAGTTTATCATTACGGATTTCTGTATTATAATCATAAAATAATTAGTTTCCGAGTTCTAAAAATCTTAAGTAACAAGCGTTCAAAATAACAATTTATTTAAAAAAAAAAATGTTTAGTTATTATTTTATTTATTAGAAATCATGTATGAAAAAAATACTAATTCAATATTTCAAAATTCAAAATACAGATTCCATGCGAAATCCGGATTTTAGAATCTGAAATACAATAAAATTCGGATTACCATATGATTACAAAATTATTTGAACTTCAATAATCCGGTTTCTCAAACTTCAGCAAATCTGGATTCTTCCCATCATTAACATAAGTAAGTACAATTTTAATTTTTAAAAAGTACATTGATTCGTTATGGTGATGGCAGTGTGAGGTGCCCCCCCCCTTGGACCATGTCTATATATTTTTGGACCTATTCCTGTGACCCGCCCTGTACGTTTGGTCATGAGATTATGTACCTACACTTTTTATCATATTATATGTACGATTTGACTGTATTTTATAGTATTATACACGTTGGTGTCGCATATCGCTGCACTTGATTCGTACACGGATGACATCCAAAATGCGTGGTCGAAAAAAATTCAAAATAAAATGAGATTATTCAACTATTGCGATATCATTGAAGTATATTACACATAAGTTCAGCCAACTGGGCATATTACGATTTCTTGGACGGCATACGTGTTGAAAATTGATTTACAAACATAAGACGTGGACATGCTGTGTAGCGCTGTATTGCCTGTTTTGTGTGCCTAAGTCATCGCCGTCATAAGATATATGTTGTGAATTTACTGCGCAGTGCACTAAACATGTTTGTTCTGGTAGAAAACGGTTGTGTGTTTAAAATCAAAAGCGAAAATTCAAATAAATAAGGCATAAATGGTACCGGTTCCATTGTAACGCACACTGCATATATATAAACCGATTGATTGGAAAAAACCAGTATTAAGTACGTATCACATTAGTCCGGTAATATAGGTAGGCTAGAACACACCGGTGTGTGTTTTTTTTTTTTACAAATTTAGAAATACGTAAACATAAAAACAAATAAATCTACAAGAATGCATTAAATTGTATTATCTATTAAATTATAATACGATATTAGTATAATTATTACGGCGGTAACGCCGTTTCCATATACGGTATTAGTGTATTACTATTAGGCAGAAGAAAAAAGAACACTGTATAAAAATCGAATCACTAAACGAACGGAAAATTACCCGTAACATTTGACAGAAAACGAAAAATTATTTTGAAATAAATAAAAAAAAAAAAAAGGTGTAGAAACTCCAAAAACAAACTAAAAACGTAGTTGCACAGTACAGCCGTACAAGTATATACGTATGGTTTTTATGAATTTCAATTTTAAATTATCATAAACGAAAACATAAAATTAAATAACGCTTTTAACCCCGGCATAAAATCCATTTGTTTTAAAATACGGTATACTTATTAGGTGATATTTATTATTTTTATCCTATACTTACTTGTTTTATATATATATATATATATATATTATATTCATTAACTACCTAGTATATTATACGCGCGTACATCATTATATTGTATTAGATTCAATTCCTATACAATATAATATGATAAAATAATAATTATACATACCATGAGAGTTTTTATTTTATTTACCGTAAATTATTGTACACCGAACCGTGTGTGGTATATCGTGTATATTAAATAATTTAAATTTTAATGATGATAAAACAATATAGCGCATACTCTTATACACATATTATAGTACGTAGGATCGGCATCGATATGCACAGTGGCGCTCAACACTATGTTAAGGTCAGGCCATTGCCTGACCACTATTTTAAACGTACCATGGGAGGGGGTGGGGTGAGCGGTTTTTGTTTGACGTTTGCAATTCCAACCAGAATATGTACGATCACTTAATGAAAATCGAGCATAAATAAGTAGGTACATGGATATATGATATGTAAAATTGTACATACCTACTTTATACGTTGAGAGTTGTATTATAATTGTTTACTAGTTTGGTGCCACTGGATCGATGCACATCGAATATTATACGATGTTCTATTACTTGCATATAATTTACAACCCAAAATCACCAAAGCTCCATTCTCTCATGTGCGCCCAACCACTCACTCCACCAAAATATCTCTATCCGTCTCGTATAAAGAATTGCTAAAACTTCCTATAAAAATTCTATTTCCATCTGCGAAACCATACAAACTCTATCATTACCGGACTTATTAGTTCCTATACCACAGTGTAAGGTTTTGTTAATAACATACCAGTTGTTATATTGTACGTAAGCAAATTATTGGTTAGAAATATTGGATTTTTTGTTCATTCATTGGATCAGCTTTATCCGAGATGAATACCTTAATACCAAAAAGGATAAACATCAACGCTTTGAATATAATTATTTTGAGTTATACACAAATTATATAAGTTGGAGGAGAGATCCAAGTAAATGTAATCTGATGTTTAGTTGTTTTCTTTTATACGAAATATGATGGTATCTTTCCAAGTTAAACGCTTATTGAAAATGAGACCTACATATTTTCCCAGGTCGATTTAATTGGTTGAAAAGCTCGACTGGTAGACGATGATCAAAAGTAATTTGGCTTTTTGTTATTAATTTTTATTTTCCATGGTGTAAACCATTTTTCCAGGTTAAGTTGAGATAGTGCTGTGATTTAAAACTTTCAATAAATTGTGTAGGATTGGAAGATTATTATACGCTCATTATTTAAATAACTGCAATATTTGAGATTTCAACGATTACAAGCAGCTGTACATTAATTTACCCTATATAAAGAAACTAGGCCGATGAAACGTAACTAATGCAATAATGGTCCAATAGTGTTTTGGTTAGAACAACTATAAAACGTAGTACATATAGGCCTCGTTTTGTAATTTATTGTCATTTCGTACAATGCAAACAGTTATTATTCGTCCTGGTAGCACTTCGTTGCAATTATTTTAATATACGATTTCTCGGAAACCAATGTACCGAAAATGTTAACCTTAAGAACTTTTAGCCGAACGCGATGAAACTATTTTATTCCGTTCATACACGCGATAAGCAATCATTTCATCTAGAGCCGTCAAAGTTTTGAGACTGGTTATAGGTATTGTATAACATCAAACTCGATCAACCTTTATATACTATATTTTAATTAATTAAAAAGACACACAGTGTGCATTTTATAGTGGATTATTATTTATTAATGGTTTTGATAAAAAACGAACAATAATTGAAAATTCAAAAACATCTCCATTTATTAGGTGTATATATATTTATCATTCAGGTATCGTTACGTGTCCCGTTTTTAGATATTTTATGGACGATGGTCATATTTCAAAACTTTTCCAGTAGGTACTACGGTTTTTTGCAAAATACAATTTCATACATAGTACATACAATAAAATATAAAAATTTAATTAAAATAAATATCTCTAAATTTTAAAATAAAAAATTCTGTGCAAAGCAAAGGAGATATTTTTCAATCATTACATCGATGATGTACTACTAATGCACATGTGTAATATAAGTGAAATTTATTGGTGAAACGAGTTCGGCACAACATCAATAATTTATTACGCTACAATTTGCTCCCTTATTTTTATTGTATTATTAAAATGTACAAAAAAATGTGTTACATAAATTTTTAAAAAAAAATACTCCCACTTTATTATTCGTTCGATATTTAAACACTTTTTTGGTTACATTTTTAATATAAATAATTACACATATTTCATAGGGTGTGCACTAAAATTAAAATGTGCTCAAGAAAATTCTAAGAAGAAAAATCCAACCGTGTAATATAATATTATAGACATGATTTTTATTTCAATATGAAAAATCAAACTGTACATATTACCTATAATATATAAAAAAAAATTCTTTGAAGAGAGAAACACTGACAAATCCAATTAAAATTCAGCTGAATACATAATCTCAATAAAAATGTGTGACAACATCCAGCGATCAGCAGTCTCCACACGACGCAGTGTACTGTTTATTATAGTTTGGGGAAAAAACGTCTCGGGAGTGCGTGGGGGTGTGTAAGTGTACCTATTTCAAACCGCAGGCCATTTCGCGTTAAAGTTTGATATTACTAATATACGAGTGTACACGTTTTTTACATTTTCAAAATGACGTTTTTGTAATATTATCATAATTATTTTTATTATACTTGTATAATAATATAGGTACCACCTGTGCGCGCCGTACCTACTGTAATTACATGTATTGTATATATTGTATATATTGTATAAAAAAAAAAAAACAGGGACGTCATTTCAGCGATTTTCTTTTTGGCATTACTTGACGCGTTCAAGTAAACCGATTTTAAAATGTCCTTCGATCTAGTATTCGTACCGTCATTTTATTTTTCATCGTCAGTTTTTTATTTATTTTTTTTTGTTTTTAATGAGATCTAACGTCATAAATGTTTCGGTCATACGCAACTGATTGGATGTAGCAGTGTAGCATCAGATAATAGGTACATACCAATAGTCGTACATAATGACGTACTATATATTTCATATTAATGCACTGTTTGACTGACTAAACTGTTTACAAAAACGCACTCCGAACACCGCAACCTTGTGCTTTGTGTACACGCGTGCATCAAAACTCATTATCGCCAAATCTGTTGACTTTGTATAGTTTTTATTCGCTGTAAAATAAATACACTGTCACGGTTTCATAAAGATGATAAATCACTATACCGACGGATGATGACAAAATACTTTTGTGATATCAGCAGGTGTTTGATGGTTTCACGAAAATTCTTACGTGGAAAAACACCGGAAATCGGTGTAGAGAATCTCCGAATCGAAAGGACAAAACGATAAATAATTTCAGTAATGTATATGTATATATCAATGTATATGCACGCTATGTGTATGGAAATCCTGCTTGTATATATTGATAAAACTAAACCCAAGATTATTTTCATATCCGTTATGCCTCTATTTATAGACATATAGTCTGTACGCGCATTTCAAGAAATTTATTATTGTAATCCAAATAAAATTTATCGATTCCAATTTTAATTTCATTTATCATTAAAGGAGCAAAATAAATTTAATATCATGCATGTAGGTAATCAATACATTTTGCTTATTTTTCTCAGTTTGCCAATAAGATTTACTGTGTTGGTTCCAATGTGAATCTTAAAAGCAGCGTCTACTGTATTTCAATTTCTCTCTACCTTTCTCCTCAAAGGCGTATCCCACTACACCGTGCCATGTATTGATGCAAAGTGACCACCGTTCGACTTGTGTGGTTATCGTAAGTATAAAATGTAATGAAATAATCTAATTATAATCGAATAACGAAACTATTAAAATTTCAAAGTAGTGTTCGTCGTTTACTCCAGTTTTAATTTTTCCCCTTGTTCGTTTAGTAAAATGTATTATATAATTATTAAAATGGGTAACCATACGATCAAAAATTTAGTATATTCAACTATGCGGTACCGTTCGGTTACTTTGGTAACGTGCAGATAAAATACGGGATACCAGAAAACATGGTATCCCATACAAGATCTCAAGCGTCTTCTCTTAACTTCTTTAATTACCTAAGTAATATGGTAATCCATGGATTATGATTTATAACTCTTATAGAGCTATTTAAACTTTAAACATAATATAATCATTAAAACACATAAAAATATACATTAAATGTTAAATTAATTAAATAAATATTAAATTTTCATATTGGATTGTACATTATTAATGAAATTGAAATTTTTTTAATTGAATATCAATTTGTTTATAAAATCCTATCACAGTTTTGATATAGATAATCGATTTGAATTTTTTTTTAATTTAAATTTTAAATATCATTATTATCATATTAATACCATTACATTTTCGATTTTGATAATTTAAAAGATTTTTAACGTTTTTAATCGATATTTAAAATCGATTTCCAGCCCTGCCGTATTGATACATGAACAACACCCCTATAACCAGACAATTCACCACTGCTCGGAGCTGTAATAAAAATACACATAAAATGATGAAAAGATATAATGTATATCTAAAAGTAGCTGATGTTTAAGTTATAAAATTTTTTGGCAGTAATAATTATTTGAAGAATAACTACATAATTTACACTCTCATGAACTACGAGTATACCTACTTCAAAGAAAACTATATATACGAGTGTACGAATGAATAACTAAATTAAATAGTATGTTGTTTATATACACTAATATAGAAAGTGCATATACTTAATTCGTTATGATTAATTTTCCGTAATACTCGTGCACAAATCACACTTGATAACCTATATTTTAAAAGAACAAAACAACACGTCGCGTATAATATATATATATATATATTGGGTTTTTTCGTGCCATCGTATAAAAAAAATTGTTCGTCATTGTAGACGTCCGTTCACTTTACAGTTGTCTAGTAGAACTATTCGAGTGTATCGCGTACATCACCATCATCGTGTCGTATAGATTTGTTTGTTCAATAATATGATCATAACTGTTAAACAGTGAATAATTATTACGAACTGCTCTTGTAGTACCATATTATCGTACCACGGTTCCACGACGACTGCTTACCCGGTGGGCGATGCGTATCATTGTAATTTGTAGTGATCGGTTAAGTAAGGACGCAGGGGGGTTATGAGCAGACGTAGTCCGTGCCGAAATAAATTTTTCGTGGACATAATTTGAACAGTTAAAAAATGGAAACGTTAAAAAGATTACACCTGACATTATGACGTCGTCGTCTACGTAATCTACGTTAGGTACAAATAAGTTTTATACTACATATTATTATAAAAGTTGAACCATAAATGCGTTTCCGCACGGAGTTCTAATGGAAAATTATTACGAGCACAATCCTCCAAATCCAGCGTATGCTAAGGGTAGGTAAAACGTATACACGAGATATACAATAATACACACATATATATATATATATTTGTAATATTTTAAATGAATTTAAAGAAAAAAAGAGTTTAGTATACAAGGTACATCCAAACGGCGGATAAATATTATTTAAAACACACACACACGCACACACACACACACACACACACACACACACACACACACACATACATACAAATACACGCACACACACATACACACATACACGCGCTCACACACACGCACACCGTGGGGTCTCGGACCGTATCGCGATCGCCGCCGCCGCTGTAGTGCAGTCGTCGACGGTGGTGTCTCAGTCTCGTCCGCCAACGTGTGCCGTTCGGTTGTCTGCGCGCCGCGTCTCGTCCAACGGTTTATTTTTATTGTTACTTCGGTTTCGTCGTATACTCCGACCGGTCTCGCGCGGAGAAAACGTTACCGATTTGAATTTTTTTTTTTTCTACGTTTCGTTTGATTTTCCCGCCGGTGTAAACACGTGCCGTGTCGTCTTAATATACTCGTACGCTCAAATAACATTATAGATTATTATACTTTTGTCGACGTACAATAATATTGTTTACGTTATCGCGACAGTGCCAGTGTTCGTATTGTTGTGGTTGGTTAAAAATCTCGTTTCCCGCGGCTTTCGACGCGAGTACGAGCACAAGACGTGCCCGTTACTTGTGCAGCCAAACGAGTTGCCGGGACGCGCGTGGATGACCGACTGCGACACGTGACGCCCGGAACCGACACGCGAACATCATGAACGGCGGTCGGGTGGCCAAGCGGCTGCTGGCCGTCGTGCTGGCCGTCAGCACGTTGGTCACGTTGGGCCTCTACTACAACGGGCTGTCCGGCGGCGCGCGCATGATGGACGACCGTCTGCAGCCGGCCGCGCTGTTGCGACGCGCCCCCGCCGACGGTCTGGCCAACGAGGTGGACGACCCGGCCGAGGCGAAGAAACGGCGTCCGACCTTGGACGCGCCGCATCATCTGCCGGCCGCGCCCGTGCTTACGGCCACCGTGGACAGGAACACGTGTCCCGCGCTGGGACTGGCCAACACCACCATAGACACCGTGGCACAGTTCTCGCGATTCGAGTTCCAGGTAAGCGTCGTCTCTGTTCGCGTTTAGACACTACTACCATAAGCGCAAACATAGGGGGGAGGGCCGAAGGGCTAAGCCCCTTAAATTTTGTGTAAAACCCCCCCAAAAAAAAACTTATTATATAAGTGCATACACTACGTTATGGCACAAATATAAACCTGACCTTCAGCACCGCCCCAAAAATCTTAAACACTATTTTCGCTTATGGGTACTACGGGCTTAAAATTATAATTATTGGTACTGTTACAATATTACAATAATAATGTTGAGAGTACAATACTGACTTAAAAATTGACAATAAACATTGTTGAAATCACAAGATTTGTACGATTAAAATTAATACTATCAAAATGATAGTAATAATAAATTATTTTCGGCTCCATATCAACATAAGACTATTGTCAATTCAACCCGGAATTTTATCAATATGATTGTGATTTTTTATTTTGATTTTTTTGTGTGCGTTACTTCAACTCGAGCATTTCCCGCTCGCCTAAGTTTAAGATCGCGAGGAAAGATAAGGTACCAGTGATTACGAGTCGACTATTCGGCACGTAGGGTCACAAGTTCAAGCCCCTCCCCTTCGCATAACATCGCTAAATTTTTCATTTTTTTTTTTTTTACACCCATAACACTTTCTGGTCCACCGTCACGTGGAGTCGTATCATAACTATATCTCTATGCCCGTGCGCACACCTGTATTCGTGCGTCGACCTATTGTCGTTTTTCAAATATTTTTTTAGTAATCGATCTTATTTTACGTCGTACACATGGTTCGAGTCCAAAGGCCCTTTGAAAAATTTCAGGTTTTAGTTTAACGACAATGCACATTGTGAACTGAAAATTAATATTTAACCCTTCATACGTATATATACGTATACTATATTTTCAATTTTGTCGTCGTCCCTTTGGTATTTAAGTGTATTGCAACTGGCGTATTATTTGACCGATATTCAATCTAAACTTTTGTTCCCCTGTTTGATTCTAATTATTTCAAATAATATACTTTTGCTTCGGTATGCTTTGGGCTTGCAACAGCCTCAATAGCTTCGACTTCAACTATGATTCTGAATCTAAACTTCGTAATTTATGCTTGGATTTTAATTTATAATATAAATAATTATCTTCTTTTTTTTTTATTATTTTGTTTTATTTTTTTCTCTTTATTTGTCTATCTAAAATGTATACTTCCATATTTAATAGAATAATGTTATTATTATGTTTAAAAATCTATGTATATATATATATATTACTATTCAATTTTTTATCTAACTTTATTTGAATTCATTGTACACTCTTTTGCCTCCGGGCGTAAATATAATATAATATAATATCTATATAACAAAATACAAAATAACAATGTTAATCTACGACTCGATGTGTTGAAATGTTCTCTCGGTTTTCATTTGTGAAAAATTTTATTGAATCTTTTTTATACGCTTGAACTTATAGCGTTGTATTCCCCCTAATAGCTAATGACGAAAGTTTAAAAAATCTTCCCATCGAGATCGTTTGTCATATTATAACACAACGTATAACGTTAGTATTTACATTCAACATCTAACGTTACTCGCTAAGTATACATGTATGTAAGTCGTATTATAGATAACCACACATTCGATAGAATCACAAAGCTCAGAGTAATACCTATGTACTATGCACATTGTGGTACACTGTGTTTCACCACGATTGTTATTATTTTTTTTTTCCGTATATTTTTGTTTGCTTAGTCCAGGCAAAATACTTAATAGACGATGCATATCTATGAATCTATTTCTATACAAAAATATATATTATTTTGTAATCGGGACGAACGATTTGTCAACAAGAGTCATTTTTTTCGGCAAAAAACGCGTGTATTGTTTCATTGTTGAATGTTTACGGAGGTTTTTTTTTTCATCTGTTTAGATAAATTTCCGTCTATCTCAAGGGGGAAAAAACAATAGATACTTAAATGATTCTATTCTTGTCGTAAAAAATAAATTACATCAATATAAACAAAATTGATTTCCTCGCAACAACGGTCGAACCTGTATAATATTATAATAATATATAACGAGACGTGTAAACACTGACGGGCATTTATCAGCGACAGACATATACCGGCACGAAGAGAAAAAAAAACGGCTTATGACCACCTCAACAATATTAACATATTTCTCATCAACGAGTGCACTTGAAAGTTTATATTATTATTATGTACAGGTATACTACATTGTATTCCCAGAGATTTGATAAAGTCTCCAGTATAATTTTTTTTTCTATGTATTTAATAGAAAAGAAAAATGTTTTATTATGAATCGTATGAATGTAATAGTCTCCAGTCATGCAGTCCGTGCACTGATAAATAGGAACGTGCATGTATAATATTTGCTTACGTTGAAAAGATGTTTTATCAGACTGTCTCAGCTATACAAATATACAATATACGAATAATATGTATAGGTGCTCCGCGTGTAAAAAGAACATAATATTATGTTTAAAAGTGTATATATAAGAGCAATAATATTATATAGTACAATACGAGGGAATGCTGATATTTCCGTACGTAAAACGTTTCTGGAGAGTAAATAAAATACTCCAGACGGCATCACTCGTATATTATTATATCTTGTATATTCTTAATATCGGAACTCGTCAGAAATCGTAGATTTTTACGGCATTAGAAAATTCATAAATCACGGGATAATTATTATTCCAGTTGCGCCTCTGTAGTTCGGAACCTGTTTTTCGAAACTACCTATACTATACGTAATCTGCAGTATTCAATATTATTACTACGTGTAGGTACTATTGTCCGTCCGTGGCGTTGCAGCGACGTATTCGACATTTTATACAGTGAAATACCACAATTATTGCTTGTTATATGTATATACGTATTATTTTGCGAATAAAACACGAAAATAATAATTGTACCGGATGATCACTAATTACCGCACGAAGTCATTACTATTGTTATTCTCCAGTATCGTTTTGTATAAACATAGTTGACAGTTACGTAGTAAAATTAAGAATCATATTATTCGACAGTATATTCGTTTGATAAAAGTGAAACTAATCCGTTTCAGTTAAATACCGCTACAATCTCTGCAGTACAAAGAAACGCGCCGTATATAATCTGATCAGCGATTGCACACGCTCATATGTATTATGCGTGTTTATAATCATATAAACATTACTATTAGGATAAATAATAACTATAAGGACTTCGAGTTAAGGACGCGTCACGCGTAATTAGAATATACAAACTAATTTTGTAAGAAATCATTTATTTACATTGTTTTTCATTCATTTTACAGTTCATTAATATTTAATATTATCGTTATTTTCACTGTAGGAATAACTGATTTCATTTTCAACGTTCGTCGTATAGAAAAGTGCAGGTGATGACGAAAACGTCAAATGTTTCACAATATTTTTTGAACTTAAGCAAATCAACAATGTACATGCCTAGAATTTATTATTATAATGAACATTTATCATTTTTCTATAGATATTATGTGTTATCGAAAAATAATACAAAACCTAAATAAACTTGGACAGGGTCTCAATCTCCTCGCATGCTCCCTATGTATATACACGTTGTATATATATACACATACGGCCATATACACCTATATCATTATGTCAATATTGTTTGGCTGATGTTTGTCTCCAAACCACATATTATAATATTTAATCGATACCGCAACTATAATGTATCCGATATGTATGCATAACCCAACTATTTTCTTTCCGAATATACGATCACGATGTACGCCAGTAATAATATTTTATTATGATTCGTTTTTCTTAGTTATCGACGGCGTTCCTATATAATACACAAGACTCTCGAGTGACTCGTAGTGTTAATAAATAATGCGACAGGAATGACAAATCGGATTCGTGTACGTCCTCATTGACAAATTAAATTTAAATAAATATATAAAAGTGTGTGCATATACACGCGTATAATACCGAGTCGGACAAAGATGTGTTCATTTTTAATTCGCGTAATGTATGCAGTATACGTATTACTTATATATAATCCACACGCTTGTTGACGAAAGCAAATTAATTTAGAGAGAAAAATCTTTTTCCGACATAGTAATAATAGTACATTTTCCTTTTGATATTCATCTATGTGATAACATAGTCATAAAAATGGTATGTACATTTTTTTCTTTGATTTTCCCACGATAAGTAAACAGAATACATTTTACCAAACATAAATCATGTTATTATACCGCGTTTACCTCGGTTATTTTACCAACAGTTAACATATATATAAATCAAAAATGCATGTACTTACCTATTTAAAGTTAAACTTTAAGCTATAGTTTATAAACTTTTTAATTATAATACGCAAACTACATATTTTATCCTGAACTGTATCCTGCAGATATCCTGCACGGACCACTTTCGACAAGACTATAATTGTAATTTCTAATATTTTACTGAGGTCAAGGTTCTTTATCAAATGGCAAATACCTAATATACTATTATGTACCTTTATGGTGATTACATGCAGATCATGTTATGCATCATAGGTTTTTATTTATAGAATAGTAATAGAATAAACAAATAGCATATTATTTTAAGCTTTATAGTTTATAGTGTTTATACTTATATTTTATGATATTTTTATGTTGTAAACAGTGTGAACTAAAATTTGATGTTCTCCCATTTTAAAATTATTGACTTATTACCAAATGGAAAATAATGAAAAAAACTTTGGAAAAGGATAGGAATAATATTAAGAACATCGAATCATTTATTATGGAGTAAAATACTCATCAGTATCAATAACTTCTACTTCTATAATCTATTTCTAGTAGTTATTTCTATATTAAACGTATTTAATCGTATACCAATGAATAATAGCATTTATATTCAAGGGACCTTTCGTCAGTAAATACGTTATCCTTATCAATTATGACGTTGGATGCCATAGCTGGCAGTAAACTTTATATATAATAATGTTGGAATGATTGATTATGTTAAATTATTATTCTGGCAGTCCGTTTCAAAGGGACGAGGAAAAGCTACGCCAAAATGTACCTATACTGTTTTAGTCAAACATAATATAAATATCATGATTTTGAAAACTTTATATTTTTAACACTGAATATATTGTGCACAAACGTTAAAGTGTAAATCATTTTACCCGTGGGAGCATGCGACGGTATTTTCGATATATTTTAATTTCAAAATAAGATATAATAGAGTTGAGAATTCTCTAGTTTGTAAAGTTTACAAAAAGTTATTTCTTCAACAACCGAATTGAGTTGTATTCATCGGCTTTGACTCGAAGAATGATTCAAGACCAATATAATACATATTATAACATTATATTCCTAATAAATGCTTCTTTTTTTTTTACTTTAACTGGATAAGTTTTATCTTTGATTTTAGGCCACGTTTTTTATTTTATTTTTTTAATGATACGAAGACGTTTTAAATTTGTTATTGTTGCGAAAATTTAATAATACTCTTTCTTTTGTTTTTATCTTTTGAATAAAAATTATTTGTGGATGTAGTAATGTAGTGTACTAGTACACAGCTATCTCAAACATAATACAGATATATTTCTGTTTTTGTTCTAACAAAAGAACAAAATGTTGAACTACGACCAGTTCACTAGTCATGGTTGATTAAAAACAAAAGAGAAAAAAAGATGTTTAGAATTAACTCACGAATACGCGCGCAACAATATGAAAAAACAGATGTATGACTTGCCCCGACGACATCGCATACTTGTAAAGTTTCTTAAAAACGTAATTTAACTTTATTTTCATCTTTTAACCCCCAGTCTTCATATTTTGTTGTATTATATTTTTTCGAAAACTATCTTTCCATTTTCTTTAAAAATCTTATCGTTGTACAATCATTGTTCGTCAATAAATAATAAATTTCGAGTAAAATACGATTTAAATCCGACGAAACGATGTAATTATGTAATATAATATATTCTACTGTATAAGCAGTATAACTAATACGTTCCCATGCGGTTGATCTTCCATGTGCAATTTGTCTAGGCTTTTTAAAAACCTTTTCAACATTTATGTCTAAAAGCGTACTCGTTAAAAACTTTTTTGCAATAGCTTTATTATAATACTACAAAGTATAATAATAATGAACTCGTTACACGAAGGTTATTATTAAGTTATATGTTATGCATAAAATTAATGCAAAACGACGAGTGCCCAAGGTATTATAATATGTATTAGGTGCGTATAATATTATAGTATTATACGAACGTATGGGGTGGTATGGTTTATTTTTTTTTCCCGCAAAACCCAAGATCATGAAATAGGATTTTTTTTTTTATTACAAAAATCGAAAACTTAAGAACAATGCATAATAATATATGCGGACTCGTGGTTGTTACTCGCCTGAAATCATTTCCACCCGACAGTCCGTGGCCGCGGTCGTTCTGTACCTACGTACGGCGATCATAAAAATGATGACTGTGCGCTCTCGATAATTCATTCCGATACAACTTTATATACGATACAAATTTATTCAAAACTTTTCCATAATATGATATAGAAAGATACCGTTCTAGTATTATACGTTTTATCGTTGTAGCATATTATGTAAATAACTCGTATACGTACACAGTTATTCCACTGTTGCTGCTGCTGGGGGCTCTAGATTTTCCATACATTTCAACGTGGTCTACGCCGTACTGTAACATTTCGATTCGGATATCATTATCATGGCATTATGATTATAACCTATCCATATTATATTGTGTATTATATATTATTATACTTAACAATCGCGGTTGTCATTGTGTTTTCTCGTTTATAAACACACTACTATGGTACCTGTAGGGACGCTATATATTATGTATATATCTTATACCATACACTCACTGCGGTCGACAGGATGGTACCGATCAAGTGAAAGTCCCAGTGAGCTCTTGACGTGTTTAAATATAATGCACCGTGTAAAATGTCATCGAACACGCGCGTTGCGCTATACCTACCACATATGGACGAGACGGCGGTATAATAATTAATATTTAATGATAATATCGGCACAACATCCGGTGCATACTACTTGCGTCTGAAATAATTATCAGTAAGTAACTTGCGTCCCGCAAAAAAAAGGTTCAAAAAAGGTCATAGCCTATTTGCGTCCTGGTATACCTTTATTTAGGCAGCCTAGTTGCGTCCCGACGTAAATAAAGCATAAGCATAGCACTCATCAAGTATTACAAAGTGTTATTAGGTAACATTAATTTATTTATTGCATATGATTCCACTACATTTGATTAAATTGATTACATTAAAAATACATAAACATCACATTATGTAAAAAAACATGTTCAAATAATTATTATACATAGTTTAAAAAATATTTTATTATAAAATCGTCAATTGTCAATTAAAACAAAAACTAAGAGTAAGCTAAAAAACGTTCTAAAAAGAGATTATAAAAATGTATATGCTCGAAAATTATTAATTTCCGAGTTAAAATAATGTCGGTTGAAATTTTAGTGCCGCTGTTCAATGTTAATCTTAACTACTAATATATCTAGCGCTCGGGCCCCTTGGTGAAATTTGCCAAGATAAACCCGTAGATACAATTTACACATATCTCATAATATGGACAATATTATTGTAACGCTGGACGCATAATACTTATGGACGCAACTTGGTCATGACTTAAATGGCAGGTAAGAAGAATAATATGTTTGAGTTGCGTCCGAAAAACGGGACGGAAGTTACTTACTTAATTTACTACCTGTAAAATTTACCTTTTTGCGGGACGCGAGTAGTATGCAGCCGCAACATCAACCGACCTGCAGCAACCCTGACTGCACTTCTACCGTAACGTCATCTGAGATATCGAACGATGCCAATAATCTTTATTGTGTTGGTATAGTACGTGTACTAGCAATATTAGAGCACGAGCACTGTTATACTGTGATATTCGTAAATCTAATTATTGTGAATATCGATTATAATAAACTACGGCGGCATATCTTACATCTCGACATGTTTTGTGAGTAATTACAGCGAACACGAACATCACTATATAGCGGACATCTCTGAATCGATGAATCGGTTTCGTGTGCTCAAATACCTCCGAATAACGGACAGCCATGCCCATAAATCACGTGTGTGTCTCGGATGTTTCACTTTATAATATATTTCTATATGCTTTGCGCATTGCACAAGTTGAAAATTCGATTGAGAAGTCCGTTTTTACGTATAATATTAAATGTAAAGATAATGTTTTGTTCTATCACATTTTACTCATTTAAAAGCAATGTTTCCGCTAACGTATACATTTATATACCTTTAATATTTTTTTTATATTTTGTTTTGTTTCATTAATATGTTTAAACATATTTTTGAATATTACATTATGTATTAAATATTTCATGTGATTGGGCTCTAACCCGTATAATATTTCAATAAATTAAAATTAAAAATAAAAATAAATACAGAATCGAATATATTGTTATTACATAAACTCACTCGCGTATATGAGTCGTATGTGTATCGTGTGCAGCTACGACCGCTTATAATACATGACATGCACAGGATACTCTGCTGTTTATAGGTATATAATATTATAATATAATCGTATGTGTCATCGTGCGTATGTTCTATATGTATGCACGCGCGTAGGTACCTATTTTCGTACGTACATAAATTCTATTCGAGTTGCATGCGCCCCCCCCCCCCGCAATAATAATAATATATGTTTTACTGAAATATATAAAATATTATAATTACACGTCGTGGTACCGACCTAGGCAAGGTTTAAACCGTGTGGGATAATTTAGATTCCATTATTGCCCACCATTTTGAATTAGTAAACTCGCTCGCAGACTGCATCACTTACCTAAGCGCGAGCACGCACGCACGCGAATATCGTCAAACAATAAAATATGGCCTCCGTGTCTGCTGCGGTATAATAATATAATAACATTATATGGGAACCCCCTGCGAAGCCGACGTGTCCCGTCGGGTGTGACGACGACGGCGGCAGTAGTGGCGGCGATGAGAGACTTGTGTGCAGACTTGTTGCCGACGGAAACCGTATACGCATTTTGTTCACGTGCTCGGCAGGTGTATAATATCATGTCGTACAGGGTGATCCAAATGCGATAACTATGTATAAATACGATTTCAATAATAATGATTGTTGACATAGTGTAATATTATGAAACTGTTATCGCACAGCGAGCTTCTGTAATGCTACTACCTACTCATTCGTGCTGCAGTGACTTCGTATAATAAACCAATACCGACCGCGGGAGTAAGATGTTCGCCCAAATTAAATATTTAATTTCTTGTACGCATATTTTCAAATCATCTGTAAAAAGAGGAAAAACGATGGAAAAATTAAAAAAACTGTACATGTGGGCTCACAATAAAAATAATACATAGTTTTACGCGTTTTAACCTATTATTTCTTTATAGTGTTTTTCAAACGCACACGTGCATCGTGCAGTGATAAACCGATGGGACCGAAACTAATAAACGATATGCATAATATAATACATCATGTACGCTATTCTGTATGTATTATTATATCGTTTCTATTATAAGTTGATCGTTTGTTTTATAATAGGTATTTGTGACAACTTAACTATAAAATAAAACGTCTACGTCGTAATCGTAAAATAAAACGTATAGCTAGGCACATATGCAATATTATAATATAAGACGTATTTTTTCATGCGAAAAAATAAAAACTAACTACGACGGAAAATTTCTAAAATCAAGTTCTTTTCTGTATTGTAAGTAGTAGGTTTAAAGGGTATGTTTTTTTTTTTTTTTTTATACAAAAGACACTATGTAGGAAACAAAGTGGTTATTTCGATTGACAGCAGAAACCCTGTAGTTGCAGATTACGATATTGTTTTAAATACAGTAAATATAATTATATTGTAAATATATTAATTATTAATTATAACCACGAATCGTTGGGACGAGTTGGTTAATATTCAGCTATAGCAGACATCGCGTTGGCGGAAATATATTATTTTATTAAAACGTATTTTATACGTGCAACTCTCATCAATCTATTATTGAACGGATAGGAATTTATAACTTAACAGCAACCACGGCTTAAAACGAGATACGTTCAGCCCGCTTACACGTGGATGACTTAAATATATATTACTATCGGTGTAATATATATATATATATATATATATATATATATATATACATCCGATGCGTTCTCAAGACTTTATTGGGGGAGAGGGTATGACAATTTATTGAAAAATGGGTCGTGAGGACTATGGTCCCACATTCCTTTTTTATACAAAAACAACATAGGTACATTAAATTATAACATATAGGTATGTTATATTGTTATAAAAAAATATACAATATATATTGTATTTTTTTATTAAATTATATTAATTTTCCTTTATTTTTTGGCATGTGAGTACATCAAGTACGTACTCCTTATTTCAGTCATTTATTTGTTCCTCGAACAAATATTCTGTCGTTTCACACATGAAAATTGCGGATAATGATAACCAGTAATAAATGTTCATTAATTATATTTCAGTTTTTGATTATTCTCAATAAATATCAGTTTAAAAGAAAACTCCATATTATTACCTAAAAAATGACCAAAAAAATCCATCCCCCGTAAGAACGCCCATGATGTATACATATATATACATATATATATACACCTCAGTCGTGTTTACGTTCACGTCGTTTAATTTTTTAAGTGACAGTTGAAGTGCTCCTTCCATCTTCACCACATAACCCTTCCGCGAAAATATAAAGTATCTACGGTGGACGAGCAGCTGTGATCTTGCCCGGTCTTGCGGTGTCCAGTGCTATCACCGACAAGACGTAAACAACAATAATAACATAATAATTAGGGCTGTGAATTTAATGCACTAAAAAACCTTAAAAAAATGCATTTAAAATATCAAAAAAATGCAATAAAATATGCACTTAAAATGCAAAAAAAAAAGGAATATAAAATGCCAAAAAATTATAGTATAAAATTCATATTTATTATTTATATTTATATTAATATTATACATAAGTACAAAAAGTGTTTATTTCATAAAAAAAAAAAATAGTAAAAATATTAATTGAATTTGAATTTACATTTGCATTAAGTTAATGCTATTCAAACATCAATTTTACATAATATAGAGCCTGTGTAAAATAAAAAAAAATGTTTTCAAACAAATCAATTCATGACATTTGATTAAAAATACTAGAAAATGAACTAAAAAAGCAAAATATGACCTAAAAATGCAAAAAAATTACCTAAAAAATTAAAAACGTCAAAAAATGTAAAAATATGCAAAATAAAAGTTTCATAGATGGAATTGTAGCTACATAATTCAAACTATGTACTTACAAAGCTGTTTTACAATCATCAAAAAAAAAATGCATTTTCCTATAAATTCACAGCCCTAATAATAATATATTGGAGTACCTCTAATAAATCAATATAATATACCTATCCTCTGCTTCGTATATAGATACGGATTTTATGAAAACAAAATCATCATGTAGATAATTATACAAAAAACAGACAATATGTTTTATCTACAAAAATAACTTGTTCAATACCAAAAACCAAGTAAGTATATAACTTACGAAAAATAAAAGATTTTGAAATACCGTTTGTTTATACAAAAAAAGCATCCTTGTCTTACCTACAGATTGGATTAAGGTCTCTAAATGAAATGCCAAAGGAATTACTAGTTTGCTGTAATTGTTCATATTTTAAATTAAAATTAAAAAATTGGTTCTACAATAACCTTTAAATATCTTTAGTATACTAAAATATGACTTTTTTATTTTTTTCCGAGGTATATATTATTTTTATCATTTACAAATTTCTTATGATATTCAACTATTTTAAAAGAACCACGTCTAGTCTTTTCTTATTATCTTTATTTTAAAAATTCAATTTAATTTTTGTTTTTATTTAATTTTATTTTTTTCTCTCTTTATTATATTTATTAATAATCTACTGTGTTTGTCACAAACTAATAAGTGCTCTTACTCTATACGACACGAGGTTTTCCTCAGTGTAGAGTAATTTCTAGTAATATTTCACACGTATGTATACTACGTTCATTTTTCTTGTACTAGAATAAAAAATTATTTATTATTATTATGTATACAATTACGAACGCGGAAGGGACACACATTTTAGCTATATATACTACGCGAACGATCCGCTTAAATCGCCGGTGTCAACCATCGGCGTACCCTGTGTATTATTGTTGTTATTATTATAAGAGGACAATGATGATCCGCGGCACGCATCACCGGTGGCCGCCCGCCACTGTAGGGTCTCGAAGATTTTCCCGCACCCCATCTCCATCATTCATTCCGGTCAATTGTTGTGTATAAGTAATATATATATATATATTATATATTATATCGCCCATATTATGTATTATAATAATAACGTGTCCGTTTTCATATACACATCATATAAATGCGTTTTGTCCATTGTGTACGTCGGCGTCGATATTATACGATATTATTGTATTATATACACGTACACGTTTGTAAAAAATTAAAATAAAATAATAACAACACCATAAATATGGAGGTGCTCGCGAACCGTCCGTACGTATACTGTAGTACGCGTTATATATACATGTACAGCACATATAATATTATTGTGTACAACGAAAACGGATTTATATTAAGGTTTTATACCGGGGGACAGGTGTATACCCATAGAGATGTTTCACGCTATTACGCGTACTTCTGCAGGAGTCAAATAATAATTATTGTATTCAGTTCAGCCCACCTTTAGTCCCCCCCCCCTGGTGACCTTTCTGCCCTTTTTGCACCCGACGGTAACTATAAATCCGACGTAAGCTTTAAAAGTGCTCTGCGCGCAGTTAGCCCTGAACTAATTTTTGTGGTTTCCGTTTTTCCACCATTCGCCGTTCCTCCCTCCCCCCCCAATATAACGAGTATGTATATGTATGTACTTTATATATATATATATATATATAATAACTATATTGATTTTATTTCGGTTTATTTGTTATTGTTTCTAAGCGGCCGGCTTAACGTCAAAGGACCCGTCAAACCTGTCTGTTAACCTTGGTATTTTGTTTCTTTTTTTTTCGTTTTTATTATTGCTATTATTATTATTATGCTTTTTTTTTTTAATTCAAATATTAGCTTTATAAAGTACTCTAACGTCAATAAGCGTCCATCCGGGAGCTTAGTTTCACATTTATAAATAGATATTATACAATCTAATCGATACAGATCCGTCTGCAGAAACGGTTTTTACGGATATGTGTACAGACATACACGTGTATATCTATCATACACTGCAGCGTACGAAAAATAATGTTCTTCGCCTGGTTTTGAAATATAAATTCGATAGTATAGTATGTGCTACATAAAGGTTAAGCAGTAATTTATTGTTCTATTAAATATTATAATTATTGTTATTGAATACTTTTTTTTTTCATTTAACTGATTTACAATATATACATAATTATAATAATATAAGGTTATCATTTTGTGAAATAATTATCAATTTCCTAACAAAATAATATACTAATGATTAATCAAAATTTAATAATATATATCCAAAAAAATTAAGTTATTCTGGCAATAATATATGTTTTATTCGATATCATTTCATAGAAGTAAAACTCTATACTGGCTTCAGGTACAAAAATTTGTGAAAATAATATGAAATTTGGATTATAATGTAATATCAACACCTTTCGATACTACGCTACCATGTCAATGACCGCAGTTGATCACTGAACAATATTATATAATCACGTAACGTTACCAACAAATTTATTGACAGCCGAAGAAACAGTTTTTTATTTATTTTTTTTTTTCACGTCAAAATACCATATTGGCTTATATGTAAAATATAATACGATTTAAATTGTTCACTAAATTTGATTATAAGGCATCGCGTCATTTCAACCGGTATAAAATGCACCTTATCTATAAAACACACATTGTTGTGAATTTACTGTGGTTGGATAAACGCGTTTGTTCAATATTCAACAGAATTCAATCGGAAAAATTCGAATCGCTATCGCAAGCACGAGACAATAAGTACATTCCGACCTACTCATTAAAGATTTATAGTACACTCGATATACTTTTAATTTAATACTCGTTTCGAGTATCAATACTTTCAGATTTTTTCGTGTCAATTTTAATGATCCTAATATATTAGTGAATAATTATAGAGTTTAAAGATCCCCCTCCTCCCATAAAATTGATTTGATTTAAGTTTTATCGCGATCCACATCATATAGGCTCAAGGTTTATCGCTTCGATCGAACGATAATGCTTTTACAATTCCGATCAAGTAAAAATTACAATAATTCAAGAAACCCATAAGCTGTATTATAAGAAGTTATAATACTAACGGATTTCAACTGTAGTACTAGGTGTACACGAACGCGCTCGGACGTATAGTTTTTAAGGCACGTGCTTAATCCGTGAAAACTACTATTAAGAAAACGCAACACGTGCACATGCGTTGTCTCCGCCATACAAACGTAGGTACAATAACATAGCAAATCCGCGTTCAGTAGAACGAATTTTGTATTGTTAGTAATTCAATATTTAAATTAAGTGACCTATTGTCAAACTTAATGGGAATAACTTATCAGTTTTTTTATGATGTTTTAATTTTTAGGCGAGTAATGAATTTTTTTAAATCGTTGAAATACTTCACATAAACATAACTCATTTAAAAATTAAAGTTCATACTCCAACACAAAAAGCTAATCAACCAAAATGTGTACAATTACTATAATTACTACAATACGTAGTGTCACTATATACACTGATCTAACCAAACTTGAGAATTCAAAAGACCATATATGTATTGTATACATACATAGGTACAACTAGTTTTCAGTTGGATTCTCAAAAGTCGATTAGAAGTCTTGATCGAAAGCAAATCAAATGATTGATGCGCACAAAAACATTTTATACACTATGAAAAATTAACACAAAATAACTGTCCGAACACGTACCTGGACCCAAGACACTGACGTCTGACACTCTTCCCGGTCATGTCGTTCCGGTGGCCTTAAATATGATTATAAAAATCCACCTCTGTTCAATTGCATATTTTAATATTATTAATAAGAAAAAAATATGTATATAGTTCTGGCATATACAACAGAGAATAATAAGTTTGTAATTGTTTGCCTGTGTCTTTCGACGTCACTGCTTGTGTAAATAAACTATGGCTTCGTATACCTATCTGCTAGCGGTATCCCGCCATTGTCATACCTACTTTTTTTGAAACGTCCCCCAAATCGTTGTATTATAAGCATAATATTATTATTATTATTATTATTATTATTATTATTATTATTATTATTATGTGAATAATGTGTAACGTCCGAGTATAAAAGTGACCTTCGCGTTCGATATATTATTATTTTACCTGCCTACGAACACGATTCACACGAATATTTTCAAAACCATAAACGATACATAGTTATAGTACCTATACATATTATTATAAATGTATAGTATAATAAACGTGCGTTTAATAGATATTACGGATTATACACAACTGCAAGCGAGATATTATATTATTAAACGTTCGGCCCCCTCGTTTGGGTGCGATCGTACACGATTGATGCGTGCACAAAAGCGATCGGTATTGTTTATAACTCGGTATTAAAAAATAAAAATAAAAATATTATACTAATTTTACCAGCACAACCCGGGATCATCATCATCATCATCATCATCTCGTTTAAGTATTTTTTTTTTCTTTACATATCCGTATACTGTATAGTTATGATAGGTAGTAATTTAGGCTCGTGTGAATTCTTATCGTCGTGATTCGAAAAATGCGTATATAATAATATATTATGTTGAACAGCACTATTTCCATTGCGTTTTGACGCGTTTCATTCAATCGGTGAATTTCGCTGAGACTTCAAACGGAAAAAACAACACAATAATAACACTCGCGCGCCTGATGGTAAAACGCACGTAGATACGCACGCATGTTCCAGGTTATTTATATGCCTATCGGACGTGGATTCAGCCAACATTTACCGGAGAGGCTCACTTTAAATAAATATATATTTATAAATACCTATATTGTAACCTATCTACGTGTTTATATACATACATGTATGTGAGTGTGTATATTATGCAATAGTAGTCATAATGCATTTAAATGCAATTCCTTATTGTTCTCTGAAATTTTCATAGTTTTCTTTAGATTTTTCAGAACTATCAAAATAATATACTACACATCACCATCATGACGATATTTCGTTTACCAAGGAATATTAATGACTAATGTGTCAATATTATAGATTTTTACCGAGATCTATTTTATTTTCTTTGTTCATATATTTAATATATTAATAATTTTTTTTTGAGAATTATTAGAAACATGTAAATATTACTTTCTATCCTGAGCGGCGTTTTTATTATAAATATTTCTGATACGAGATTCTAGGTAATCATTCTTCCAAGATGTTAAGCGAATTTGTTAAGTAGTTCAGTTTCAAGACACTTTAATGGGCATTGAACTTTTGGATCCTGTGCCAGTATTAGTATGATTAAAAACCAAACAATAAAGTTACAGGATAAACGATGTAAGATACAACTAGCCAAAAATACTTTTTCTAAATTCCTTTTTTTTAAAAAACTTATTTTCAATAAAACTACATATTTTGCGAGTACAAAAGGGATAATTATCACTATATCGGGGTCTCCAGTGATTTTGATTCACTGAAAATCCATGATTTAAATCATTAATATATGAGATTTTATAATAATTATTGTATATTGTGTAAAAATAAATTTCCTACCATTTAAACGTGGCATAAAAAATAGTCCGCTTCCAATGTTTTAATATGTACAACAAATTAATTATCATATTTTGATACGGCCAACTGAGGCAACACGGGGGGCCGCCTCGATCATAACCTTTATTTAAATCCACGCCTTAGGCTTGTGTACAATGCGGTATGTAATGATATTATGGTCAACTACAAAAATGTTGTGTAGGTACTCTTCGTGATTATAACAGGAACCTAAATGGTTTTTTTTTATATATATATATATCCGATAAAGAGAAAAAATGGACGTGTTGTAATTTTACAGTTTTTGCGAAGTTCCACCACCACTGTTTAGTGTGCCTGTAATAATAATATTTATATCACTTTTGAAAATATTAACATGATTCGTTCTAATATACGGGTCGTATAAAATATTTTTCGGATCGTTTTTGTCGTGTTGACCGTAAACTGGACGAAATTCGACTATAAAAGGGTTGGGCGATGTTACGTATTACATTTCTTCCGGCCATGTGTATGTGATATAGCAATGATAGAGCCACGCATATATGTACACGCGTGATTAAGTGATTTTCAAGAGCGTGTGTTTGAAAAAAAAAAACATTTGTTTAGTACAGCACCGCCGTTTGCTCGTGTGCTCGTTTTAAAAAATACCATGTTTCGTTGTTCAATCAATTACAGCCTAACGGATTATCATATTGTATCTGTAATAATGAAAAATAGAAAAATCATCGCATAATAATAATAATAATAATAATAATAATCATTAACTGTAGATGTTATATGCATGTACATTACACCTAAACGGCTAAACAATAAACTATCGTTTGATTTTCGTTTTTTTTTTTTCATCTTTATATTTGATATACGTAAATACATACATATACCTGTGTGTTTGCTATAGTATTTTAATATTAATTATTAATATGTTTAAAATTATCAAAAATATCTATCAGAGTTAGACGCAATATTATAATATTATAGATTCCAAGTTTCCAACCTTTTATATTTTGTACTTTTTTTTTTTCTCGTGATTTATCGCGGATGTGGGCGGTTGTAATAAGAGGAAAAATAATAATATGTTTGATACGGCGGCGTTTGGTTATGAATTTGTTTATTAATTATTATAATCTTCAAAGTAAACGCGCGCTATACTAACAACAAGGCTTTTTTGTTCTTAAACTTTTTTTTCCCCCGACGCTGGTATAATTTCAGGAATTTTTTTTCTGATACGACATGTTTACTTTGATGTGTATCTTTTCTTGCATTATTTTTTCGCGATTCAAGGTCCTCTCGCGTTGTTAAATGCCAGTGCAACCGAGATATGAACGAAGGTTGTAAGTCGTCCTGTAATGTATAATATATAACATAATATATGCACGTATAGGTATGTAAGCGGTACACATGCGTGTACACATAATATAATACGTTATATTATTATCATGCATATATATATATATATATATTATAAATCTAATATGTATAAATAGATAGAGAGATAGATATATGTAGATACGCGCGTACGTGTAAAATAATATCGCATGTATCCGTAACGGAGTTATGGTCTTATTATTTTTTTTTTTTTTTGCTCGGTATAATTATTACGTTTAATACGGGTAATTAAACGCGCGTAATCATTGTTATTAAGCAAGCGGTGCGTAATTAATAATTAAGGATATTTTTTTCCAAGTACCCTTAAGCTTTTTCGGGATATGCATATTATGTTAATTCGCGTATAAATTTCCCTCGACCGTATCAACTGCAATATCGCGCAACTCATTTTAACATGTTACAACGATTCACGTGTGCACATATTAACGACATAATAATAATATTTCCGCGTTAAAGATCACGACGTAGAAGTACACACGTAGCATTCAAAATCATTTCATTTTTATTACCTACGATAACAATAAATATGTATCGAAAATATAAAGCACTACGGAGTCCGCTTCATTAGCATTTTATACCGAGATAAAAACTCGCGTGACGGAGAAATCGGGAACAAATAAATGGTGCACATTTCGACACCACTCATCGTATCACATAATATTGTGCATGTGTATGATATGATGTAATGGTGATGTACGGTTCAGACATTATTTTTCTCTTTTTATCGTCTATGCACAACGCGAGCGTTATTATAATATTATTATACACCTACACGCGCGCGCGCGCACACAATAACTGTTTCGCTGCACAGACCTGCGATGCAGCGGGAGACACGAGTTATATACACTTCGATGGAGATCATTTCATACCCGTATAGAGGTATTATACGGGACAACATATAATATTTATACCAGTTTTATGTACGTATTTATTTTTAACCGTTCGAAAGAAGAAAACTGGTGCAGCGGGAGGTGGGAAAGAAGAAGAAGACGACAAAAAAGAATAAATAATACGTCTGTGTTTATAATAATAATGCATCATATACCTGGTGTAGTTGTAAAACAAAAATTGTATATTGTACGTATGTATATCTATGTAATATTGTTTTCTTGCGGACCTTTTACTGCGGGTCGCGCGTCACTGAGCGGAACAGTTTATTTGCCCGAGCGAACGTACATAATATACACGCCTTATTATGACAGTGTTCTATATGAACATTTAAAAGTTCCTACCCGGGAATGGACTTTTAATACAAGAAACCCCGTACGACGAGTACTCGGCGGAATATACTCGTACTGTTACATTGTTCGAAGGGTTCCGAGAGACGAATAAAATACATAGGCACTTCTCGGCAGTTTTTGATCAAGAGCTGGAGAAAAAAAATATTGTAAAACTACGATCATATATATATTTATACTTGAATAAATTATAAAATTTAAGATAAACAGAGAGTCTGGCAACCGACACGCGATAAGAAAAAGTGTATACAGTCCTAATAAACAAACGTATAGCGAACTATTTGAAAAGGGGCCAAAAATCCCGCGCACATTTCCATATTTAAATTGTATTTTTTCCATTGGATGCTTGATGGGGTAGTGCAAGAGTTGCATTAGTTTTATTTTGCCGTAATGGAAGGAAAAATGTACCACATATTATTGTTGTAAATAATGTTTGGCTTACCGAAGGAAGTACTTAGAATTTTAAACATCGTATTATACCCGTTAACCAAAAATTATGAAATTATTATATTATTAAAGTATTGTGTATAATACATGTGAATATTATTAACATAATATTATATATATAATGCTCTTATTACTTACATAATATGGGTTAGTTACTTTATCACTTTTTTTTTTTTATAAAAATGTAAAAAGATTTTTCAGTTTTTCATACAGTTATTTTGTGGTTTTATTTAGTTGCAATTCAATTTACCAGTTAAAAATCTAAAGAAAACCATTTAAAGACTATTCAACATGTTGTCGGAATTACATACGTTTCTGATATTTATATGTCTGTACTGTTCCTCGCTTGGTTTCTTTTATTTTCGATTTCAACCAAGAATTTCAACATATTGACTCGAAACGATAGAATATAATAATGACTAAATAATGAAATGATTTATGAGCCGATGTAACGTTATGTTAAGTTTTTTTTAAATATATTCAATACGAAGCAAAAAGTACATCCTAATATATTAAATATGTTTATACATAAAGCAGCTTTATTAAAGCTGTAGATAAAAATGCAAGACAAAAATATTTTAATCAGAGAAATAAAATTAAAAAGAGTTAAAAAATACATTTTCCTTGTTTAAGAGCGCAATCTTAAATCTTCATTAATTGACTCATTAAATTGCCAACGCGTTCTTAATTAAAATACTACTATACAACGTATATTATATTCTCAATGTTGACATTATTTATGCTTACAATGTTAATATCTTGATTGAAATTAATTTTTTTATTGTTATTATTATTATTATTATTAACGACAAACCTAATTGTAATATTCACATCACGTTATTTCTGTGGTAATATTATACTAAAAGGGTATACAAAAAATTAAATAAAAATAATTATTGTTTTTTTGCAAATTAAAATATTATCGTTAAGCCCATGCCAATGCATATAAAATACATATATCATAAATATATAAAGTACATTTTTTTTTCTTAATAACCTCTTAATATAATAAGTAGGTATATTCTTGCTGTTTCGTATGATAATTTGTTCTTGGAAATCATAACACAACACGCGTGAACTTTATCGAAAACATTTTTCATATTTAACGTATTATCATCGTTCATAATTGAATTGCATTAAATACTTGGTTATGTACTGGAATTTGGAATAGATTTGATACGGTATAATACAATAATTAGTTTTGTTGTATATACGTCTTAAGATGTTAGGTGATAGAGGAAACGTACTATTGATATTTTGACTAAATCGATAGTGAATAACAAGCACCGATAAAAACAACTATGTATGAACTGTGAACTATTAAAATGTAGGATATTTATTTCTTGAAATATGTTCTCGAATTAGAAATCGATCTTCCGATAAAAAAGTCATGTTTCTTATATCTGCATGTACATGGTTACATTATTATATTACAAGTTACCGTAATCGTATAAGATTAGTTCTGCGTTAGATATTTAGAAACCGTCGCGAAATAGTCAATAAATATAGATTTTTCCATCAATTTTGACCAATAATTAATTATAAGTGAAAAGAAAATGTAACGACGATTACAAAATCGCTCCAAACAATGTAATCATATTATGGTCACTACTCACTTGATAATATATGAATCATGAATGGTTACTGTAGATAATAAGGAACAAGATATTTTGATCGGAATACGGTTTTTACAAAACCATGTTCTACGCATAATGATGTTGTTAAACTTATTATAGGATTCATTTTTTTTTTTTTTTTTGGGGCCATTCGCTGCGTACATCTCAAATCACGGTATCACCGGCAAATACCGTGTTCTGAGCAAAAATACACATGTACGATAAGTACCTACACGGAATATACGGACGAATAAACTCGAATGGAAAATTGTGACAACCTTCTTGATATAACGACAAACTATTTATCTGTGCATCGCGTGATGAACTCGTATAGCTACTTACCGAGTTTTTAATTTTTATTATATTTATTTTTTTCCCGTTACCTTTTAATGAGTGTTCTATTTTGGTTTCTCCGGCACTCTCGGTTTCTAGTATATTGTCTTCGATTCACTTGTTCTTCGAAGCATCATTACTATATATTAAATAATTATTATATAAAATACAATGCGAGTACACGCATACATAATATTACATAGATATCAACATTATATACATATAATTGTGTTTTCGTCGTGGTGGCTTTACGCTCTTTAAATACTTATTATTGTCGAGGTCGCGACATCTAATCTCTTTTGTTGCATTATATTACATTCGTTTTTCTACTATTCTCGTCCACGTATCCTCGAGTTCACCAGCACCCTAGTGGCACAACGTGCCCCGTTTACTGTTAAGCGAAGTATGCAATATTTTATGATACTTCATTAATTCCTCACATCCGCACAATAAATATATGTATATATTATTCACTGCACCTGAATCGTGTATATCATCATAACGCAATCATATCGATATTACTATAATATGTAGGTACGAGTATACATATAGCTTATTATTATCGTATGGTATACAAATACAAGCAAATAAATAAAATTGGTAATATTAAAAATTAAATAACATGAATGGTTTTTGGTAAAACTGTAGTGGTGCGTTCTTTTTAAAGTATAATGTCGAGGGCTTTGATCCAATTGATAGCTTCATCCGTGGCGTCGCACGAAGTTCCCGCATTGATCCTTTAAATGCGCGAATGGGACAGTCTTTTATTATGCGGTGGATGGGTTGAGAGGGATGACCACAGTCACAATCGGGGAGGTCTGCCGTTTTCCGTTTGTGGAGCAGCTCTTTGCAGCGCCCGTGTCCAGTGCGAAGTCGATTTAACACGACCCAATCTCGTCGAGGTAACTGATGTCCCGGTAACGGGTTGCGCCTAGTGATTGTATTATATTGCAAGTGTCCGGGTTAGATTTTTCCCATTCCGATTTCCAATCAGCTAGGGCGTTATAGTGGTTCGCAATAAGTTTCCTCATACATTTAGTTAAAGGTACAGTTTAACTTATATGTATGATATATGTACCGAATTGGTATAAGATTATGTAATATATACCTATGCAGTCGCGTAGAGCGCAAATTTTTTTTCTGTTATAACCGTGGTCGGCGGCGGTGGCTTATATTTTGTTTATGGACCAATATTGATGGCCTCGCGTTAAAAAATTACCATATTATACGTATTATTGTGCACATGGAAGTTATACGATATTCAAGTGTACTCGTGAGATATGTGCAAAATCGAGATCGCTTGTATTGCAAAGCGTCTACATAACTACGACCAATCGCAACACTTGGAAGACTGCCCACAGCGTTAAATATGCTATCTATAGACTAGAATATAACGCACAGGTATACGCCGCGTGTTGTATAATAATACTTATACTTTATCATAATATAACATGCCAGTATATATACAATGGTATAGCTTTGTATAATATAATAATTGGCCAAGTATACTTATATACGCTCTGAACGCGATTTCGATCATTTATTAATTACCGCAGCCACGTGCAGTAACAATAATTTACTGGCAACACGAATACATTCATTCCGTACGGAATCGATTAGTTTTTCGGTGCAATAAACGGAATATTTATTTATACACATTATTTTTTTCTCGTGCGGGGACGAACGTAAAGTATTAAGTATATTTTGTTGCACTAATAGGCGAACTTTTATAAATCATCCACGCATTCCACGTCATCCTATACAGTTATCCTACTACTACAGTTTGTCTGCGTAGCGAGACGTTCCAGAAAAAAAATGGTCCTTTGTCCTTTGTCCTTTGTCGTGCCACGCATTCAACACCACTATAACACGTATACGATTCACGTGGGCACAAACGGTCCCGTGCAAATATATGTGTGTAGTTGTTATGAAAACGCGTGTGATACCACGTGGACGCTTTTTATACTGCAGTGGAAATCGATGCAAACACATGCGACCAATAACACCTCGGCGTGTTCGGGACCAAGGTTAATGGACCGAACCGATTGGATTTATTTGTACTTGCAAAACTTTATCGTATAGGACCTATATATGTACGCAGATTACCTATACTATAGGTAATCTGCGTACATATATTTCATATGAAACGGTGCAGACGGCATCATCATGTGTGTCTTTGGGCCCAGTTCGGCGTGTACAGTTCATGCACACACTCGTAAACAACTTATATTATATACGTGTGTGTGCTATATTATTTTATATGTTTGATATAGTAATAATATGAAGTTTCACGGAAATCTTTATTCTTTACGACAAGTGCACTCGGGAAAATTCGGCTGCTAATCGCGTTTACCGTTTAACATCATATATAATGCGTATGTGAACATGTGATTATATAGGTACCTGCCTACTTATTATTATACTTATTATTAACGTGGTGTGGGTATATCGTTTTATATCCTCAGCTCCAGTGGCATATATAGAGGGCCGCAGCCTCCGAAAGAAATTTCAACAATGATAATAGAACGACGAATTTGTTTAATTACAAAACTATGTTAACTTCCTGGCTACAACAGCCCCTTCCCGTTTCCGAAAATATTTTCTATACACGCCACTGAACGTATCGAAATAATGTACTAGACATACTAAGATCTAAAAATTGACACAGTTGCAGACCAATTAGCTAAAAATTACTATGTCAAATTCCACGTGAAACTACGATACAATCCAAATCCACTCATATCACACCTATTCTCACCAGTGGCGGCTCTAAGGGGGGCCTAGGGGGCCATGCCCCCCACCAAACTCCAAAAAAAAAAAAAAATGGGAATTTAATATAATATTATACACTATTATTGACTTGTGTACTATTTTGTATAATATTTTGTACTAATGTAGGTAATATGTGGCACTGATGTTGAAGCATTTGAATAAATATATTATATAATATTGGAAAAAAATGTGTGTGAAGTTTCTGGCCCCCTCAGAATCAAAATCTAAAGACCTCCTCCTTGTCTAATAAAATATTACTTCATGCTCCGAGGGTTCTACATCAACGGACAGTGTCTCCCTCATCATGCTAATCAAGTAATGCAATTTATAATAGTGTTTACCACATTTGCTAATTGTACAAAAAACTATAGAGATCGTCGTAAATATTGATTGTGAATAAATAAATAAAAACCGTTTAAAAAATATCGTTTTTCTTTCCGGACGAAAATTACGATTATTATTGTAATAGACGCATATAATACGTATACAGTTCGTATAGGTGTACCTACCAAATAACCATACATCCGTTGCAGACGCGATAGTCATCTCGCGGGTGCACTACCCATTTCCTTCGTCGTAAATCCCGTGTACACAGTCCTGTATTGTATACGTGCACCATCCCCCCAGCCGCCGGGTCGCGTGATATTATAATATAAATATTGTACATTTCCGGTCCATTTTGAGGGCTAATATCCCACGGGGGGAGTGCGGCGAATGCAGCCACGCATTTGTATACGCGTGTACGTGCGCGTGCAATATCGCGGTGGCGGATCCGGACTCTGGGACCGACCGAGGACCCGCGTGATTTACGTGTGTATGGGATGTTATTATAATTAAATGAATATATTCCGAGACGAAAGCCGTGGTGCTGCAGCTCTGCATAAGTTTCAGCCTCTTTTGCTGCGGATTACGAATGCCAAAACAGCGATTTGATTTCTCTTTATGTCCATCATGTATAATAGTTACAATATAATATATGTAATATATCGGGTGCACATACGAATTCGACTAGATAAAAATATCGTAAATGAACGACGATAAAGTACATTAAATGTTTCCCGAGCCAAATCGGTATAATATACATGGGATTCAAAAGCCACATTATTCATTGAACTTCGTCTTTCTTCACACGCGCAACACGACAGGTATTATACTGGTATTAGTAAAAAATACCAATTTTTTTGTCAATCACTACGATTGGTGCGTAATTAAGAGATAAGGATTTCACAAACACAATTTACAGCGGTGGCATCAAGTGTACTTACTTACTTTAAATCGATTAGGCCACTTTTTTTGACTTATTTCTTCAATTTCTATAAATTGCATTTTAGTACTATATGAATTTTAAATAGTTTTGAAAACGTTATGTGTACTTACTCTGTACTTTACTCTCTTATATACATTTTACTTAATTCTAAAAACGTTTACTCAATTGGCTAATTGTGATTACTCGAATGGACAAAAACAGTGTAGTATTTTCACTAGTATATTGCACGTGTGAAAGGTGAAAACAACATAGCTTGTCGGTTTTGAATCTCTTTTAACTGTATCGAAATTCACGTGTAATATGATTCAGAAACAAAAAATGTTTTGTAGAATCCATTATTTTCTTTATGTTTAAGACTTAAGTCACGAATCGAACGCGTTTTTCAAGTATGCACTCTATGTAAAATAACGAACGAAACTCGATGTTTAAGCCGCAAGACATGGAAATGTGTTAACAATATCTGTGTGTGTGTGTGTGTCATATTTTAAATTCATATTGTTTTGTCGTAAATGTAAATTCGTACACGCAGCTTAGAGACAGAGATTTAATGTCGTTCGTCGTGAGTAGTTGTAGATTTTTTCACGACTGCTACCGCGGAACGATACGAGCGTGGAATTTTACTCTCTGGTATATATTGTTATGGAATAGTATGAATATAAAAAAATGAATAAATTCAAACGAATTAATTATTTTTACTAAAGAAAAAAATCCAGTGAAAACATCAATCTTTTCTTCCCGGACCTTCATGTAAAAGACGCGCTCGACATTTTAACGTGACCCAAACTGACAGCAAAATATGATGATGAAAATAAAAATGAATATCGTATTTAGTTGTATTATGTATTATAAGAAAAATACGTGTCTCAGAGTCATCATATTGAAATATCGTGGCCAGCGAAACATGAGTTTTTATTTTTTAATATTTCATCGTTTATACACAGAACGTTTATACCTATATATTTTGTAAACGTTATTCCTTAAATTTTACTTGGTAGATTTTTTTTTTGATTTTCTCAATTTCGAGGTCACGTATATATAGCGTATTATGTTCGCGATTATATTACCGATGGTGATTACTACAGAGTACAATCAATATAATAATATTATGTATACATATGTGCTATTAAGGTTACGAAAGGACGAGACATTTGATCAACAGGTACATAAATTATGTGATGTCTATATAGAAATTGAACGGAAACGCATTTTGATGTGTAAAATTATATTATTCCATTGATTAATATAAGAACGAATCGTATTTGTGTCGAAATCCGCAATATTCTGTGTCGAGCTGATAAAACGTAATATAATTATAACGATGTAGCTGCAACGTAAATATATGCATAATAATATATCGAATGTGGTATTATAAATCTACTTAAGCGGGAAGATGCGCCATACAAACGCGTAATTCTGTTTAGTATCTCCGGTCTTGTTATTTATCGATTTAAATATTATCAACTCGTATATAATAGCATTGTACTTCCGGCGGACGGTTAACGACATGAGGCTCATTTTTTTATTTGTACGTCCCCCATAACAGAACATCTGAGTGTCCATTAAACGACTCACAAATTTAAAAAACGTTTTTCAACTCTTTCTAGTCGGTCCACTTAGATATGTTATATTTTACCGAAAGTGTATGGTATATGTATACATGATATTCATCGGTACGCAGGCTTAATATAGACGCACACATATCATACAAGGACTACATATAGATACTTATGTCATCCTTGCGTTTTGACAAAATCCGAATAAACGCTCCGCGCAAATCGCACTAAAATCGTACATATACATGCACGTACATACCTATATATATATTTCTTTTTAACTACACAATTAGCTGTTAAAAGTTTTCGAATTAAAATGTTCAATATAACTGCGTGTGTATGAGAAGGTTTTTTTTATGTTTTCTCCTCCGGCACAATTTCGTATGTACGCACATACTATACATATAGGTACATCCGTTGGCAGTAAAAAAAAATATTACAAAGGATAGTACTCACCGTAATATTATAAATCCCCTTTGTTTCATACGCAATCCAAAAAGGCACACTTCCATTTTATATTGTACTATTATAGTACACACTATACGTACTATCTATACGCACGTTTCGCAATTAAATCATCGTAAATTCTACCGCTATATTATGTATGATTAGGGAAAAAAGAAAATTGCTTTTTGCACAATTTATATCTATCGGATACAAATCGGATGATGGAAAATTACGAATAAAAAGATAGTATGATCCGATCATCATCATCTATTATTCCGTTCCTAATTAAGTCTAGATTATAAATTTATAACGCACGAACTGTATTAAAGCAACTGACGTGATCATATAAATAATTATTATCAAGGCTGTGCCAAGTCAATTATTTTTTAACTTATTTAAGTCAAGGTAATAACTAATAAGTAATACTTATTGTGCATTAACGAGAAAAATATAAGTTAAATTAATTTGTGTTTAACTTCGTCAAGTTACAATATAAATAAATATACATTTTTTATAACTCTTTATTAAAAAAAGATTTACTCATTTTTTTTTTTTTGTTTATAACACTGACCTATTTTCTTTTTTACTCAAAACAAACCGGCTATATTTTTACAATATATTATTACTATACAGAATTTCCGATATCAGTGACATTGTTTGTTCCTAAAATTGTTAGGTTAATATTATATTATTTTTCCAACTAGTTATTGTATACTTTGAAAAATTCACGATCATTAACCAAAGTATTTTTTTTTTACGTGAAAACGAAATTAGTGGAAATGTAATAAGATAAAACGAAAAAATATGATTTGTTGATTTCACGTTAGTCGAAGAACAATTAATTTAATCAAAAAGTCACTAAGATTAATTTCTCAAATCAATTGGCACTTTTAACTCGCACCAATGTCCAGCACATTGTTAATTATTAATAAATTATGCGTTGCGTTTTCGTCGGATTGGAAAATATTACTGCAGTTGGCGAATGTTTACCTATAATGTACATTATCAACATTACTCTTGGTACATTATGTTATTATATTATGCACATACATTTCGTACAGTAAAAACGAGTTTTTATGAGTGAAAACAATTGTATTTATTATGTTTAACGAATTTTTTCTCAAAGAATCGTCTGTACGTTCGTTACGTGAGCATGCGACTGTATGTTATAAAATATGCGAGCATATCGATGGCCGCTACGGTGGTCGGTCGGTGGTAATCCTCTGGCGCAACCCGTTCCGTTTGATTATTGTCGACGACCGTCATCGTGGATGAGAGTCCTTTCGAATTATTACAGTAGTAATGATAATAATAATAATAATAAATAAAAATAATTTACATCGACCACACGCGGTAATTTCAAAACACGCACAGGCGTATAATTGTTATTATGATTTTAACACTAGTATTAACGACTATTGCTGCATCTTTCCGATTGCCACGAGATGGCATATATTTTGGTAAGATAACATAAACCACGCGGCGACAGAACAGTGCGGAGTGAATTTATTTTTTCTGATATAGGAAGAGCTCTCTTTTCATCGTTTTTGTTTTGTATTTGTACATATTTTTTTTTTTTTTGCGGTCGTCGAATACGTACTATAATGTAGGTAATATGTCCAGGGACGAATGGGGGGAAATGTTTTTGGGGATGTTTTTGAAAATCAGTTATTGAAAAGTAGAAAACTTTTTTTTCATAAAAACACGGATTTTATTTTTTTATAACAATATAAAATTAAAATTGAATAAGTAAATAACCATAGAAAAAAAATCAAATATTTCGGGGCACGTTTGAACACCCAAAACACCTCCCTGTGTACGTGTAATATATACGGAGTTGTCTTTGTACGAACGCGAACGACGAGACGACTATTATGCATAATGTGTAAGTATTATACTTGTGGTAAAAAAAAATAATAATAATCTCAACGGAAAAATAAAAAAATAAATGTTTGCATATCGCCTAAATCGCGTGCATCGCCATAATGCGATGAGTGGGCCGTGTACAGACGCTGCAGTAATCGCGTTATGAGACAGCAGACTGCAGTCCGCTCTGGCAAACACGGACGGTAAAACGGATATTATGCTTTTTGTCGATAATATTATTGTTGCAGTATCGACGGGACTCTACATATTTATATAACTTATTTATAATATTATGATAAATCATTACATTATCGTTCCCGGTTGTTTATTGTTCGTATTTAATGCGTTCGAAAATAGTATTTTAAACGGCGTTTATTTATTCAGTTCGCTCGGGGACGAATAGTATGTAGAAAAAAAAAAAATTATCAATAAAAATAACCTCTTATCTATGTAATATATTATATTTGCGAGTACGAAACGCAGGCGCATTAAATTTGTTTATTTTAAATTGATATATTATTAACCAGCTAACTCTTAAGTGCGCTTTTAAAATAATACGCCATTAAATTACAAGAACTACTGCAGATGTAGGTACAGGCAATACAGCAGTGTATATACCTACTTGCGCGTATTGAAGGAGTACGTTTATACTCGATTGATTACGGTTATAATTTATGCGATTCGATGGATAAACGCAGGAAATATTCTATATATGCATATTATAGTACGTATATGTAATATATTTATGTTTTATATGTCCCGTCGTGCGGTATAAAACTATATAGTTTTAACTTTGTATACGAAATAATATGCAAAGTCAATGATTAATAAATTATAAGTGAACTAATGTATATTATACGTTACATAATGATTTATTCCAAGAAAAAAATAATAATAATGTACACGAAACCGAGATCATTTAACCGGATAGTTCACGATTTTACTTTTAGACATTCTGAAACGAAGCGAATATAATATACGTAAAAGCATACTCTGCTTTAAACTGTTCGGTAAAGCAAACGACTTTTCATAAATCGAATACGACATTATATTATAATATTATAATCACAACTTGTCTCAATACCTACGGTCCATTTATAACGGTATACATACCATCAAAGTACACCGCAGTTTAAATTCAATTAAACCGTTTGAGCATCGACTGTACGTCCAAACAGCGAGTAATATACATATATTAAACTTTATTCATCATAATGTAACCGTATATATATTTTTTTTATTAAAGAAAGAATAACCTTCGGCAACATGGTCATTGGGATAAGATACATTTTTTTTTTTTTTAAAGGTATTACATAATAAGAAAAACTTAGACATTAATAAATGTCTAAATTATATGAGTAATCATAATTATATGTATATAGAAAGTTTAACCGTATATTATATAGCCATTTAAAATGTTTTGATAGTATTTTAAATAATTTTTTTGTTTTTTAAAATGTCCCAACGCGAAACATATATTTATTAATCAAATACGTTCTAGGTACTTATAAAATTCACTCTGGAAGTATTTTAATAATACGTTCTTATTCCAAAATAAGTTCAACAAGATCGTTAGGTGCATTTTTCTTAAGATTGCTGAAATAATCATTTCACGTTAGTTACTCGATTAATAGTATTATATTCAAACATGGGCAAAATTCAACTTCACTCGAAGTTATACCTTTGCACGTATAAAAAGAAAAGGAAATATGCAAAATAAACTATATCCATAGAAAGTCATAATGTATAAATAATTTTATCTTTAAATTTACATTGTATACATTTTATTATGCTCTATAGTACTTTAATTCGTACACACTTATTATATACGTAGTATCATACCACAAAGTAGAAGTATATGAACTAAAACCATTGGAAAAAAAAAAACATTTGTAAAAATCTTAGTATTTAAGTGCAGTCGTTTAAATTTATGATTTATATTATTATTATTTATATTATTATATGTTATTTAAATCTTGTGTTCCTCCAATAACCTAAAATGCCACGGATTATTTTCAGATTCAAAAAAAATAATAATAAAAAATATTCCAATGACCTGATGTATACGAATAATATACAAAATATGTAATAGAATTAAAATATTAAAAATAAAACGTTCAAATATTGTTTTGTAAATAACATGCCGCGGTTTCCAGCAGAGCAACAGTGTGTGTACATCATTTGAAACGTCTTATAATATTATATTATATTATTATTTTCCGTGACTTGTATAGTCAACTCTATCGTGTACCAGTTATTTCTATTTTTTCTTTTTTTTTTTATTCGTAATAATTATGATTAATTATCTTGTCAAGAACATCGGTAATATTATAATATTATAATAATTATGATAGCAAACAGATAATTTAAAGATTATTACACTACACGCGTAAACATGTTTTTTCTCCCACACTGGGATGATGTGTGTGCAAGTGCTCGTTATGAAATCAACTCTGCACGATGTACGACGCGATAATAGTTTTTGACCGTAATCGGGTTTTCGTATTTCGTTTGTTTGCCGCGAAGTCGCGAATAGACACCTATTATTATTAGTATGTTGTATGTAGGAGATATACCGTATTATATTTTGTTGTTTCTTGCGTGTCTTTTACGGGCGACAGTTTTCTGGTTTATAACACTGTATATTAAACGCACTGTATTCAGATATAACCGAAACTCCATTTTTCTTCACTCTGTTTTTACGACAAACATTTCGGTAAAATATTGCGTTACACATTTCATCCATTCGTCCGTATTTTTTTTTTTCGATTTTCGAGAAAAAGTTGGATTCGTACAGTAATATGCAAATATTATTTTATTCTTTTTTTTTTATTTTTCCATAAACACTTTCTGGTTGGTAAATCCCTTGATCCAAAAGTCTTGTGCTGCAACTTAATAGACCGCAATTTCGTCAACATCATAATTATAATAATATATTCGGTACTTTTTCTTTATTGATTTTAAAAAAAATGACATACCATATATGTATAATCGAATTATTGGCTTATCCTGTCACATAATTTTAGATTTACTTTATTATTACAAAACCAATAATTCGAATTTCGATTAGAACACATTGAAAGTTTTTTTTATCAAATATTTCGATGTATGTCTATAATATTATGTGATGTAGTCATGGCTCGATGTATTTCGGTATAATATAGTTATTAGTGCATATATAATATTGTTATTAAATGTTATGTTGAACGGTCACCGTTGATTGACGAAATTAGTCGTGCGGGGAGTATTAATAATGATATGTATATTGTATAATCATAGATAACATATAGAACGTCTAGGGATTTAATTCATGCAAACAGTTTAGTACACAATATAGTTTAGTGACGCGAGGACGAAGGCCAATTACGAATAATATTCTCTTTCGCTGTGTGACGTGGGTCAGAGTTTTTGCTATTTACTGCACCAGTGATTGCAATTGTATACATTGTGACAAATTGCATCCGTAGTGAGAGATCTGTACGCGAAAAAATAATTTATCATTTATAGGGTATAACAATATACATATAATTATGTTCTTTGTAATAACTCGACAAATTTAGTCGATTTTTCAATTGAACTTGACAAGGTCTTCATATTTCACATATTGAATGAAAAAATATAATCGTTTTTGATTAGAATGTTATCTATCAGTCGACTGTACGCTTGTTAATTGTTTATTATTACAACTCGCCGGTTTTGTACTGTATGCTTTGCTGCAGGTCAATATCTTCCACAAGCTCATCGGGGCAAACGCAGACATATATTTCGCGTGTAGATACCATGGGACTAAGCCTTATACAATCGATTACTTACTCTTGACTCGATTACGTTTTATTTTAATAACGTATATAATACTAATATACATGGTTTCAACTATTAATACGCGTCCGAAAGATTTCACACTGTAAACGATATTGTAATGTCAAACCAAAACCGTAAAGCATTGATTAAATAAAAATGAATATAGATTTTTTTTTTTTATTATTTAGTGGGTTGTGATTAAAAAGATTGATTTCTGAAATAAATGTATCATAATAATATCGCCGGAAAGCTCGTTTATTATACTTTCCGCCGCGAATAAATAAATATTAATAATAAATTATATTATATAATTGGACATGCGGCGCTGACTTGCTCATTTCTCTCTGTTGACATAAATAAAAACAAATTTTAAGAAAAGGATAGTAATTTTTCGTATTTCTCGTCGACAATGGCACACGCAGACACCGAAAAAGCGACGAAGACGTCCATTGATGGCGTAAGAAAATAAATATGTATAAATAAAAAATCATTCGACCGCTTGACAAAATCTATTAAATTGGTTATTATACTGTTACACAAGAAACCGTTGTGTGAATCACAAACTGCAGTGCTCTAACGCTATTGTATTGGACATTTTCGGATTTTTTCAAAAAATCGTGTTTGTGTTTTTAATACAAATTTACGTTTTTGGGCATAATATAATATTATATCACATTTTACCGTTTTACTTTCCATGTATATGCCGTATAAAAACTTGAGAAACTGGAAAGTAAATTATAGAGCATCTATAGTGAAGCTACTGAGTAAGTTACATGTATACTGTTGTCTGTTAAACAGCGAATTTTCATTTGTAATGTAAGTTGCATAGCACTCACTATACAAAGCAAAAAATACGTGACGGTTAAAAGTTACTTTGGAAATGGTGTTTGTTTTTTTCCCTTTCGTTGTTTTCTTTTCAATTATTTTAAACGCTCTTTAGTCTTCGGTTATTATCACTTTTCATTACATACATATGATATGCAAAAAAGACATATGATACACAAAAGACAACAACTTTGAACGTACTATATAATTTTCAAATAAAATCACGTAAAAATATGCCGTAAAATTACTGCGATTTCCAAATGAAGACAAAATCTTCAAGTTTAAACGTATAGATTTTCGGCATCTACAATGAAAACTTCATAACAGTACCTATATAGGTAGTTGGTGACAGATGATATTGTGATATCGTCTGCGGCACTTGTTGCGCATCATAGTGAACTCGACGCGTCTGCGTACGTGGTCATACGTCGTTTTCAGAGTACAATCAGAACAATATCTTTGCTAAATATTAAAATACAATCATAAAGCAACGTCTAAGTGTCACGGGAACATCGATCGTTACGTCACCGATGGGCTGCGTGTCATAATTATTACAATGCTAATCGAGCAAATCGCAAACGAACGGCCAGACCGCGCATATAATAATATTGTGCCGCATTAGTTTCGTCGATCCGATTCGGACAGATTATCGTGTGCGCAATAATTATTAAATACCGAGCGTATGCAAATTTATTATAATGCAAAAATATTAAGTACATTCTGTACACACATGGTTCTTAGATACCTTCCGAAAGTGTTGCTCGTTATATTCGCCGCCATATTTTGCGTTCCGAACAGCCGTCGCCTCTCCGGACAAACGGCCGGACGGTATACAACAGCGTGATATGATATTTTTAATTTTTATACGCACGGGACAGGGGGTTTTATTTTTTTTGTTTCAAAACATTTTTTTCTCAAATCTCCGTGTGTATTCGTCCCGGGGGAAAAGGGCATTTTTTTTTTTTTTCAAGGAAAACGGTTGCCCCTTGTTCACAGCTGATAAGTCTGATGGTGCCTATTGAAGCACGCGGGCGCACCTGACACAGCCTGGCGTGTGCACGCCCATATAACCGCTGCAGTGGAAGAGGTAAGTGGATATTATATGCTACGCGCGTATACACGATAGTATATTATATGCGATGGCCGGCCGTCCGTCATCGAAAACGATATCGCGAACAACGTGTAATTAACAAATATATGTACGATGAAAAAATATAATAACAGTAGGTAACAAAACATTGCAGTCGAACGGTTTAACGCGCACTACATAATAAAATGTATACATATTATTATAATATAGGCACCTACTCGCGTTTTAAGTTTAACAATAATTAATGTACTGAGAAATGATGTGATAGCTTCTATACGCATACGTGTGTGCATTTGTACAATATAATATACTATGTAATAATAATACCGGGAAAAAGTAAAAAAATAAAATCACCACGCTGCAAAGCCATCGACGGATTTAAAAGTCGCCCGAGAAAATTGAGTTGTTTTTAATACTATTAAGTTCAACATTAATTTAGATGTTAATTAATTTAGATATCTATATTTTGTTTTATAGTATAATCTGTAAGGTGTAAAACAACCTACGAGGAAATAAATTGTGTAAAAAAAATCGACCAACGACAGTATACCAAACAACATGGCTATAGATTATATATTGAAAGTTACAGACTTCTAACTACAAAACTTAAACTAAGTAGTAGAGTCGATAGAGAGGAACTAAAATGGCCAAATTTAAAAATTTTTAAACATGGTTTACTAATAAAAAAAATACACCAACATTTTTGAAAATAGTTTTTAGTCTCATGTTAAACCTATACTTATAGCTAGTGTATACGCAATTCAGCAATAATTAAAGAAAAAAAGAATAGTGAATATTCCCCTTAAGAATAGAACCAATAAAACAGAGACGAATCTATATTATTATGTGGTTAACTTGATCGTAAACTTTCATTAGTCATCATATATTTTGGTGATACTCGTATATGTATTCATATGTTGTCATTAATGAAAGGATATGTCCTTAAAACTATAATACGGCTAGGATCCGGGTAGGAATTTTTGCCCTTCTAATGTTTCTATCATAACCATTGTACTAGGTATATATAATACATCGTAACCACGGTAACACGATGAATTGTGTGCGATATGTCTCGTTCATCGCCACACCGTGAATCAACCGCAATGAAGACCACTTATTCACGAATATTGGCTTTCCGATTAAATTGTAAACGATAAACATGGCGGCCGAAGGATCTTTGGAAAAAAAAGTGGTTTTGCAGCAGTTAATCCGATGTACGAAAAATCCGGCAAAAACTCGGAAATGATTTTAACTCATGTTCGGTATATAGTATAAGCAACGTTTACATTATATTTTAGTTAAACAGTACATGATGCTGTATCGATTTGTGTTTAATGGTTTGAACGTTTTATACGTTTTATATACGTTTTATATACGTTTTTATACGCATGGCTAACCCGAAGCTATTTCACCTGCAGGTATTATACTGTTGTACCCAGATATAATTTTGGACTTTGGTCAACATTTTTTTCCACAAAGGTTTTTCATTCGCAGTACGCCGCGTAACCGATTGTTTTCGCAAAATACTCCCGATAACAGAGTTATACAAATGCCCTATCATACCCTATCCGAATGCGAACTTTGTGGGGACAGTCGAATTTCCACTAATAATACCGTTATTATTTATTAATACAACTAGCGACTGTGCAAACGTCCTTATATGTATATACTCTGGACTATTGGGTACTCATCTGCGCGATAAGTTTTTTCCCAATATCCAACACCGTGTTGAAAACCGAAACAATAAATATATATATATACCATACCGAGGTATATAAAATGTATTGTCACTCTTCTGATCCTTAGCAGCTGCTACTGAGGTATACAGATGTATAAACGATATACCTAAAGCTGGAATTATGTCGTATTTGCAATTTTTTTCCAATGTTAAGATTCCAACGCTCAATAGAGTTCATACCCATCCCACGCACAAGTACTAGAGGTAATTAAAATCTATTTAAACATTTTAGTATAACTTTTTGCGATTTTTGTATTTATTTTTTTCGATTTGATTGCAATTTTGTTAACTTTTATAACACATGTATGTATTTTAATAGTTTTTACATGATTCTATTTTTTAAGAGACGTTATCTATTACACATTTTTATTATAAAATATAATAACAATTGCTCAACGAAATAGTTTTTAAATATTGATTTATCTAATGTTGGTTCCTGAAGAAAGACGGTTAAAAACACGGCGTTCATATTTATTTGTATTTTTATCTTGTTCAATTTAATTTTACTTAATCTATCGCTTTATGATAAAAAATATATACAAGGCATTAATCACTACAAGTATTTTTCAAATATATTATTTTTCCTTTAAATACTTTTTTTTTTTTAAAAAAATAATTTTAGTAAAAAAAAATCTATTAAAATTTTGTTAAATGCAAGTACTCATCTGCACGTGGTCTCCGCTCTCTATTTTTGGGCTAAAAGCCGAATTTCGTTGATAATAATATAGTTTGTAGACCTGCAACTTCTTCTTCTTCGACCTACAACTATTTACATATTCTGTGCAAGGCAAACCGATGTTCAGTCTTTCTTTTGTTTCTTGATTTTTTTTTTTCTTATCTCTACTGTGGTTACACTTTCCCGGGTGTTAAATGTCTATACAAATAGTTTCACGCGGCATATGTTACTCTCACGGGACATCGGACACACAAAAAGTATATATAAATGTTATAAACACTTTAAATGGGTTACATTTCGATTTTCTCAGTTGTTTTCTAAAACGTGAGAAAAAAGTGAAAAAAAAAACTTGGAAATTATACGTTAAGTTTTATATGCCACAACGGCTATTTACATTCGATTTGGTAAAACGATTGATTCCATACGTATTTTCTATGTTTAACCTTCAGAAAGTTCAAGGATTCGTGCATGTCTCCTTACCCCCAACTCTGTCTTTTGTCGGACAGTTTTTTACTGTCATTATTATTATATTCAACCCATTCGATTCGATTTATTCGTTGGCCGTCGCAATTCTGCAGCAAATTCACGCTGTGTGTTACACGTACCGTGAATTAAAATACAGTGTTTGTTATTGATCAATCAGAGTGAAAACTTTAACCAAACAAACGTTGATGTATATGATCTCTAACTATATTATATACCACTTACTCGGCCGTAGGCGTAGGTGTGGAAGATAAAAAAAAATTTTACGTTTTAAATGTATATTATTAAAAAAAAACACGTCGGATAATATAAACTCGATCGAAATCTAACAAGAACAGAAAGGGCAATCACTAATTTTCTCGTCTAGCGAAGTCCAAACAACAGAGGAAGAGAAGGGAAAAATACGATGGCCCGCTTTGTGTACACGCTATACACATCTATAATTCTATATTATAATAATATGTAATATTTAGTGGCTAATTAAAGTGCACTTGCATAATGCAATGGGGTTTTCCCCCGTTTTCCGTTAACTATATAAAAAACAAAAAATTGCAGACACAGAGCATAGCCCTAATTCTTAAGTTAACTATTTACAAATATCTAAACATATAATGTGTCGATTACGCATCATATTTACAAAATTTTAAATCATATAGAACACTAAATATTCACTGAGCATACGAATTTATATTACCTAGATAACCCTTTGAAAATGTGTCCACGCATTATAAACTGTATAGTGTATACTCAAAAAAATATATACTGCAACAAAGTATTTTGTGTTTAAACTTCAAAGGATATTTTCATATAACATTTTTGAAATATATATTAATTATACACATTGAATTTTTCATGATGCTGTGTGATTAATAAAACGTGAACGGTTTTACCGTAAGCACCGTCGTGCAGTACGACCGAATAGACTTATACTTTATAATTTTTCATAATATATACCTGTCATTTATAATTTTATTCTAACCATAAAAAAATTGTGATATTTTGTCAATATTTGCACTTCAATTGCTTATAAAATATAATTTTGATCAAGTATTTAAATCATTTTTGAATAACAATAAGAACAACCTATGTGGAATATTCTATTAAATTTTCAAGTAATTTGTCCCAATAAACTTTTTTTTATTAACAACTAAATTAAATCGAATATTTCAAATGTCTATAAATAGCTTAACAATTTGTTAAAATATTTTGAAAAGAAAACGCCAATCTAAATAACTGGTAAAAATTTCAAATTCCTACGACTTATATTTTTTAAACTATAACAAATATCTCAAATCGTTTAAGGATAAATCGTTATTATTTATACAATTTTGTCTTTATTTAGAAAATTCTTATTAAACTAAACTGAATTTTTTTTTTCTGAAATCTAACAATCATTTTTTTAGGGAGAGCGTGTTAAACTTTTGAGGGGCTAACCCCCCCCCCATCCTCGCGGATATCCGCTCATGTGTCTCACCACACTTACTGGTAGGTATTAATACTATAGGCATACCGTATTATTTAGCTGAAACGTCAATATGTATATTAGTACCTATTATTGTCACGAAGATTTTACGGTGGGTATACATGTACGCGCAACGATGTCTGCAGAAGCTACGCGTAATAATTTCCGTACCCATCAATCTATGATGTTTTGCGCGACACAATTACGCAATATCGCTGACGCATTACTGTATCGAAACGTAGTTTCACTATTACTCGTATATCATATATTATTATACTGTATTGTTCTACTCGAGCACCGACGCACAACGTGCAAGCATATATACGTAATATCCACAGCCGTTCTTAGACGACACGCGATTTAATGCAAATAACGCGAGACGCTGCAGTACCCGTTGCTCATTGTTCCCCTTCCCCTTCCCCACCCCCCCCCACCACCATCCCCTTTGGAAGGTTTTGATTAATTTTTGTCCTTAACGAGGCCTTATTGTTAGAAGGACGATTCGTCTGGTGTGACAAGAGTGAATCGTAAGCGTTTACAGTATGAATTGTGCAAAAACTTGCACACCGCAAACAAGACATATTTATATACGAAGTGTGTGTGTGTGTTTATAGCTAAAGCATATTTAAACGAAGAGATTTTTCATATACGTTATGCAAAGTTTCGTGGTACTGAGGGAAAACCTGACCGCACGTTATTTAATCACAAAATGAATCCATGCCTTAGCTGGAAATGCATAAATTAATTTCTGATCACATTCGAGTCATTCCACGTGATCAAGTATTGTTTCATGTATACCTATAATTCTTCGCTTTACACGTTTCACATCAAAATTCAGAAGTTAAAGAGTATACAAGAGATATAATGATGATTATAAATATTACCACGACATTTACCTATACATTCATAAATTATTTTTCTTGCTGATCATTTTCCACCTCCATTATCGCAGATCATTGTTTTTTTTAACAAGCATCCGCTTCGAATAGGGTAAGTGATTTTGCAGTCCCGTCGTATTCTAATAATCTATGTTCGTCGAACGATCTCTGAACGGCTTAAGAATATGAAATACATAAGTACCCCTTAATAACAAAATGATCGTTTAAAGGGGAAATATTTCTAATAGCAATGAATTTATAGTGATGGTAGTCGGACTGTTGCAGGGGAGGAAGAGTCTTCTCCGCCGTGATACCGTGATGTCCGCATACTTACTATTCGTTAAACATAAATTATTACGTAAGGACTTATAAGCCACTCGGAAGCATTATATAAGCCATCGCTTTTTTGCCTTAGGCTATAAATACACCAGTGGATGTACATACACGTTTTTAGCCGGAGAGACTTTGTGAAAATATCTTCCTTTTTTTCGTAACAAAATAAATAATAATGATATATATTTTATGTCTTTTAAAATATAGTATTATAATAATATATCATATAGGACACACAAACCAAAGTGGATGACAGACATCAGCGTTTCAGTTCACCGCGTACGGGTGTAATATGTATATATTTTGATAATAGTCTCGAAACACTCTTGTTGTGGAAACGTTTTATGTTGAAATTAATAAACTATATTGTATCCATAAGACGTAAGAACGTAGATTCACACGCGTACCTGTGCATCGTAAATACACGTATGTATATGAATATGATGTAATACTATTTAAATACGTATGCGTGTGTGTGTGTGTGTGTGTGTGTGTGTGATCTATACATGAATTTATAGCGCAGGTAATAATCATACAATAATCGTATACATAGGTTCGAGTGATCGCAAACTTTCCGAATTATCGCGATGGAAAGGGGTAGCGGTGAGAAGGGGAAGGAAGAGGAGTAGAAAATTACGGGCGCACTTGTGTGTGTGTGTGTGTGTGTCTATGTAGAAAAGAATACAACAAATTAACATGCGACCGATTATTATATACGACGCTGGTGTATATAATTATGATCGATTTTAATATTTAATGACTCCGTAATTAAATAGCTGATAAGATATCAAGGCGACCTTGGATCCTGTCACGCCGGTTTCGAATCCTCCGGGCCGCCGCCGCCGCCGCAGCAACCGCTCTGTAAGTCCTATTGTTCTCGTTCGACTGTCCGTGACACGTACGCGTATTAGTGCGTGTACAGAAATCGATTGCGCACACAATAATATTATATCGTCTTTGCCGCCTTCTCATATGTCATTGCGTTGATCTCCGGTGATTATTATTTTGCTATGTCTATCTCTCTCTCTCTCTCTCTCTTACACACACACACACACACACACACACACACACACACACACATACACACACACACACACACACACACACACACACACACAGAGCCACTTTGCCTACCCGTCTCTCTCTTACCGCGGTCTTTGCATCATATTGGCTGTAACACGCTTGGAAAAATTCCATAAGTCCATTTCGTTGCGGTGTGATCGGTTGAGATGTTATATATACACAACACCAATGATATGCGTCGGTTTTTATTAGGTACTCTAACAGTAGGTATAAAAGTTCTGCGTAATTGCCGCTTAGTTATAATTTTTTTAAATGTTTTCTTTCGACGGGAAAAAATCAAACGAGATGTAACCGCCAGTGGCGCAAATAGGATTCTTTCCGAGGGGGTATCCGCCAGTAGTGTATAAAGCTAGATTGCAATAAGTGGTTTTCATCGATATTTTTTCAAAAAGTTAATTATTATACAATTGAAAATGCCCAACATCTATATAGTAACCGTAACTTATTTTCGAATACACTGTTCTATATAATATGTCTGACTTTCAGTACCTATACTGAAAACGAATATTAAACATGCTACAAAGTTATCATACATTTAAGTGTAACAAATTTTAAATTACAGAATCAAATACCTAGTATTTTTCTTTGAAATAATAAATAGGATAGTTTTCTCAATGGTCACTGAATGGGATTTCCATAAATTTAGTTCAAGAGGGATGTCAACACACACAAAGCACCCCCCCCTGGTTACTACTGGCAACTGTGGTTTTCAAAGTTTCGTGGCTCATCACTACTATTACTGTTATTACTACCATATGGATAATATTAATTTATATAATTTATTTAATGTACATAAGAAATAAATAAATCAATAAATTTATATTATATTATTTATATAGTGTATTTCTTAAAAAATATGATTTTTAAATTTTTCCATAAATACCTTAACGAGTATCTATCATTTACAAATTTTTATTTTATTTTATTATTTATAATATTGATCGTTATTATGTATATGTTCATGGATTTTATTTTATTAATTCATATATAATAATATATACGTTGACGTCTATTACCGCACGTGCTTAATAACAATCGCGTGTTGTCAAACCTTTATAGACTAGGTATAATAATCAAAAATCTCAACGTAACAAATTTTTTTCATGGAACCATAAAATTTTCACTTGATACATTTCTATTTAACGAATTCATTTTATTTTATTGTTCTACGATTAATTTAAAACCATATTGTAGTTTTTAGGGATTAGAGAGCGCTACTTGTAATCATAATCTTAGGTAAAATGTTTAATGAGCTATTTATGATACGGGTTTAAAATACACATCATAATGACATAATGTACCTATATAATAACATATACATAATAACTACATATTAATAACTATTTTATTATTATTATTTGCATACATTTTGTAGGTACGGCAAAAACGATTTTTCAAATGACATTATTTAGTGACAATATTTTAATTAAAAATAGTTAAACATTTTTATCGCGCACATATTTATCATTTACTATAAATTACAATTACAGTTATTTATTGCCATTTATTGCCAGTATATAGGTATTATTATTATATCCGGGTACATACAAGTTGATGCTTAAATTATGAATTTACGTAATACCTAATATTATTTTCTTACTGAATACGAGGTACATGTAAGAGTTGAAACACAATTATTCCAATTGAATTTTTACATAATTTACACACAATTATTAATAAATTTGAATTATCACATAGAGGTTCTGGCCCAGAATATTTGAATTGTAAAGTATTGCACACTATTATTTTCGATTTATCGAGGGGACCGAATTACACAATATTGTGTTTTCTTCGAATTAAAAGGATTTTCTCCCGGGACCAAGCGTTTATAGTTCAATTCATAGCGAGGTTTTCGAATACTATCGATGTTCGATGTATCGGAAGTCTACCTGTACTGCGTATATCTACATTATGTGTTTGAAAAATCGAACACCTTCGTATTTCATAATATCGCGCGCAACACTTGTACCAAAATATATACTTACGGAAATATAATATATATTCACGTATATCATTACTTATGATAGTTGTGTATATACATATAAACATCCGTTCGTTTCGTTAGAAATTTATTGTGTAATAAATTAATTTTTGATTATACACCGCGTGCTACTTGTTTTTTTATTATTATTATTCCGCGTGTTAATAAATCAGGATTAGATTATCCTCGTGGGTAAATCGATCGAACACTCTCGCCGCCACGTCTGTAATATGTCATTCTCGTACCACTACTATTATAAATACACGCCTAACCTCGGGGTAATCTATATATTAAATGTGTATATTTTACTGCATACGATTTATAAAGTCGTTTTTTTTTTTTTCTTCGGGTTTTTTTTTTTTTTTTATCTTGTCCTAATACGTTATAGGTTTATGCGTATATAACTATATACAGTCGTACGTCCGTACACCGGTCGTTCGTCTGAAAAAGGTGAAAGGGAAAAATAAAAATAAAAATCATTTGAAAACCGAGTGGGTCCCTTTCAAGTGGCAGGTAAACGCTTAAGCTCTCGCGGGAAAACCGTCGTCCTCCGCCGCCGCGTGCAGTCCTCCCGACTGTATACACCAATTTATGTTTACTTATACGCGTACACCCAAATCGTCCGAATCGATTGCGGTATACGACGATACGTGTTTGAATCTAATTAAACGAGTTTTATGAGCGCAGACGAACGGTAATCCCTGCAAACAAAGGAATCCATTATCCACGTACGCTCCACTTCGGTGTTTAAAGAATATATTATCATATTGTTTAATAGTATTATATGTACATAATATTGTATAAGTAGGAACAGACGTTCGAATATATAAAAATACGATATGATGTAGTGTATGTTTTTACGAAGCGATGTGACTATATGTATATATAATATTTTATATGGTAAAAAAATGAATGTTAATGTATTTTTTTTTTTCAATAACGACGTTTTTTTCAATCCGAATACACGTACATATACGGTTATGTCGTAATAATTGGTACAAGTGTTTTAAAAAAAAAAATAATAATGATAATAATAACTCTTGTCCTCGTATATGTTAATACGCAGCCGAAACGTATTGCATAAATAAATCACACCTTAAAATACATAAAATAAAAAAATATACCAAGTCACCATAACATTATGTATATCCGCGTTCTATAATTGTACAGATATGCAGCACCGCAACGTACTGGGTGGCAGAGCAAAAATGACCACATTTGAGATAAGCATAACTTTGGGAGGGGACAACGCAGCCCGAACCCATTTATCGTAGCCCATTTGCGCCCCAAATCATAGCCCATATGCGCCCGATTCAGATCAGGTGAAAATCGTGCAACGTTGTCATTTATTGAGTATATTGGCTTGTAACTATAAAATCTAAAATAATATTTGATCGTTTCCCAAGCTAATCGAAACTAATATTCAAATCGATAAAGATAATAATATCTTGTCGTTGTTGACCAATGTATATTATTAATTTTGATTATTTTTGACGTAGGATTTTATTATATTTTTAAACAATCTTAAACAACAACTGACAGCTAATATGTGTTATTTATTTTGATTAGGTTTATTATGCTTATATGCATTATTAATAATATTTAAAATTAAGATATATATGTGTATATTATTGTAATTTTATTTATTAGTTATTTTGATTTTACGTAAAAATATTTCTATTTGAAATTTATAATCTAATGCAATATAAATAATATTTATATATATATAATACGCATACTGTGCAGTATTTAACATTATTTTAAAAATTTATTACATTTTATTAATTTTGATTTTACGTAGGATTTTATATTTTCAAACAACAACGGCAACGTTGCATGCAAAATAAATGGGCTATAAATCAGGGTGTTCAGTTTTTTTTATTTTGTGCGCAAATATCCCCAAATATCCATAACCCCCGGGGCGCAAATGGGCTACAGCCAACGCAGAATATTGCCGAACGTCTCATCGTGCAGTACGGGACGGGAAATTTAGTTGCAAATTTACAATGGCATTGCAGTACATACATTTTTTCCAAAACAATGAGTCAACCATGGCTACACAACGCGCAATCCGCACGCGATTCGGACTTTCTCGGCGTGCTGTTGTTCCCGACCGCCGATCGATTTTGAAATGGGTTAAAAATTTTCGGGAACATGGTAATGTCGTGATCCCAAAGGTTCCTAGACGTGTTCCCCATTTTAAAATCGTCCGACGATTCGAAACAACGCCACGCGCGGAGAAATTTCGAATTGTTTGCGGATTGCGCGTTGTGTAGCCACGATTATCTCATTGTTTCGGGAAAATGTCCCGTACAGCGAACGAGCGATGTTGAATACAGTGCCACTGCAACTAAACTTCCCGTCCCGTACTACACAATGAGACGTTCGGCAATATTCTGCGATGTCCAAAGTTACGTTTATCTCAAACGTGGTCGTTTTTGCTCTGTATATAAAATTATAATATATAATACAAAGCGCGTTATTGTACGACACCGCATTGGAATTTGTAATGGATATTCGAACGGATCGAGAATGTTCGATGTCATATTGTTACTTCTATCGTTTCTGCATCGCGAAATATACAATTTGATGGACATATTGCAGATACTTGACAATTACGTATTTTTATAAAGCACTTTTTATTTATTTTTTTATTTTCAAACGTTGTACCCAATAACTCGCCGAGAAAATACAAAATGTAGTTCAATGGCGTTGTTTACATAATATAATACATAATTGGATTACGATTTATATAATTGTCTTTCGGTTGAAATTGAAAAAAAAAAATACTTAAAGGATAAACATGTTAACAATCAAAACAAATGGGACTTCAGGGCATGTGTATAATGTGTAAATATACTAAAAAGTAGTCTTGCATTTATTCCATAACATGAACACGTCAACGTCGACGTCTCTATAAATTATATAAGTAAAGGACTACGATTTACGGTGATTAAAATTATTGAGCGAACAAATTTCTACCTCAGTTTTAAATAATATTGTTCCATTTTTGTTCGGCACAAGAAGTTTTTTATGCGCCCATTACGTTGTTTCTGTAAAAATAGATTTTTATTTTTATTATTTTTTCCTATTGCTCATGTATAATCCATTATAGAATTAATGTTTACAAAAACCTAAGCACTTTGTAGTTTTCTGCCGTTTTATTTTTACGAGTTGAATGATATTACAGCTAACAATTGAATTATTTAATCCCAAACTTAAAAATAAATCTATTTTGATGAATTTAAACTTAATTATAACTTAAAAGCTTGTAGATTAAATAAAGTTTTTGTGCACTCGCGACCTATTGTAGTAGGTATAATATATGTATGCGAGTTTTATTATTATTCAATTAATACACTCTAATAAACACAAGAGTGAAATAAGTTTTTGGAATCGGTGAGCCGCGGATTGATTTTAGCGATAAAAATCGGTTTTCCTTCGTTCCAAATTGTCCGAAAACACTTATCGGGATCGTAAATAATATGATCAAAAAGTTCTACGTCTATGCCACGTGTACGAGCAGTGCGAGATAATGCTTTCAACCGTTTTTTGGATTTTCCATTATACATATAGTTTTGGGAAAAATTGTCAAAAACAACATCACTTGTTTTTAGGGTGACTTTTGACTGTTTTCGCATTTTCCAAGTTCCGATCGTATTGAAATTTGATGATCATATATATTATATAATATCATATTATATTATATATTCACGTACAATTTCAAAATTATACCCATATTCGATACCGACGGTGAAGCGTGCGCACTTGATGCGTGCGAACGGATGTAATATTTTTTTTTAGGTTAACATATTTTATCCACCACCGTATAAATAAACAATAATAAACAATAATTATGGTTCTATCATTTTCGAACTCACTTAGAAAAATAAAATAAAAATTGATCTTCGATTTTTTACGTTTCCGTATATTCAACTTGTAGGTACGTGTATTTTCTACGATGCATATATCTACCTATATTATTTCGAAACAATACAGAAATGAGAAATGTATATTGTATAGTCGATGGGAAAAATTATTATTACGACACAATTTTGTAAAGTGAAAACCTTTATTACAATTTATTTCGAATAAACGATTTATTACATTATGATTTATGATGATTTTTATTTTGTAGTCGTATGTAGTGTAGGTAGTGTGTTCATTTTACTATTTGAATGATTTTTGATATTTTCATTTTGATCATTATTATTGAATGCACATTTGAACCGCAATTTCAAATCTGTAAATATTTTTAATGGGATATTTCATTAATTTAAACACAAACCAAACGGTGAAAAATTGCTTGCGTCGACTGCATTGAGTATACCTATATATTATATCAATTACAGAGACATCTTCTTCTGTAGTCCATCTTCCAAAAACGGAAGTTTGGTGACCCATCATTCAACGTTGGCAACAATCCTTTTCCAGATCTCACGATTATCTGCCGATCGAATGGCCTCCCCCAGTGGATAGCCAGTGATGGCTTTGATCTGGTCTATCCAACGCATTGGTGTTCTTCCGCGGCTTCTTTTTCTATCTATTTTTCCTTCTCTCTAACTAGCATCTCCAGGCTCGATTCATCCCTTCTTATAATGTGGCCAAAGAATCTTAGGATCCTCTGCTTACACACCACTGCCAGTCTTGTTTCTATATTTAGCATGGCCAAAATTGAGAAGTTGATTCTTCTTTCCATCCAAAAGATTCTCAACATCCGTCTGTAAGCCCACATCTCAAAGGCGTTTATGCGCTTTACGTTTTCTGCTTTGAGTGTCCATGATTCAGATCCATAGAGCATCACTGAGAAAGTGAGTGCCTTGAGCAGTCGTAACCTGGAGATATGATGCACAAAGACATAGATGACGCATATTACAGATTTTACAAACAATATAATGTTAATGCAATTTTTAAAATTAATAAATTATTGACATTTGCAAACGGTATCAATTAGTAACATAAATTTGGACGTTGGTCGCTACAGGCAATCATGTAGACTATGTACATATTAATTATCACGTGATTCAAGGATAAGAGGATTATATTCTGATACACATAATTGTATTTATAATATAGTCCGTGCAGCCGGTCTTGTATAGGCCGGTCCGGAGCGCATTTAAGCAAATTATTGTAAAATAATAACACTGTGAAGGCCCAGAGTTACTAGCTCAATATCGGGGAGCGTTCAAATTCACACACAAATTTTAACTATTAAACTAAATCATTTAATCATATTAAACATAATTTATGTTAACATTTTATCGAATCGTGTAAGCATAATTATATTATTAATTATTTAAAAAAACTCATCTTTTTTTTCCGTTATAATGTAATATGTTCAATTTTATCATTTTTATGTACTTTAAATAATGATGAAAAAAAAAAATTATAATATTTAAATAAATAAATTATAATTATTTAATATTTAGAATATTTGATGTAACTATTGTATTTTTTATGTAACCCCGGTAGGTACGTAACAAGTATTACCTTGTAATTGGAATCAATTTTTAAAGTAACTCGTACTTAAACTATACTTGTACTTGAATGCATTGTTTTATAGAGAAACTTGTAACTTATGTGGTTACACTTTTTTGAGTAACATTACCTTACAGTCCTGATCACGACGAACCAAATAAATCTAGTCCAAGACGATTTTAATTTGCACCTTTTGAAAATCACTTAATCATCATTGAGGCATTACGCCATTTGGTCTCCGGGGCGGAATAACGGGGAAAATAAAATCGTATAATAAACTTGTACGTATCTACACATACGTATATAGTATCTGGTGCGCTTATAATATTCGCATACATCGGTCTATATCGGTTTTGAGCCGCGCCACGCCGTAGGCATGGGAATTCGTCATCTGTAACGTGCCGGTCAACCTTGGCAAGCCGATGTATAGTAGAGATGATTATCTGAATCCAATAATGCATTTCGTTAATTTTTCGGCCATCTTAACGCCGGCAGAATAAAAAAAAAAAAAAATAAAAATAAAAAAAATGCAGTGTATTAGTGATAATTTAAATATTTCCTGGCTCGCACACAGGCGCACACTCGCACGCGGCACACAACTTGTTTGGTCAATATATAAGGTACATATACGCGCGGCGGTAGGTATACGCCCATAATTTTTATCTCGACTACGAATTTCCCTTCTACCGTGTTGAACGTGAACTACGCGTACATATTTATATTATAATTATAATAATACAGTTTGTACAATATTACATTATATCCGACAGCATTACGCGCGAAGGAGGTACGACCGTTTTCATAATAGCAGTATTATCTTCGATATTCTCAAGCCTGTATACACACAGTATACCTATGTAATAATAATATCGTGTAGGTGTATAATAATAATATTATAATCACGATATCGCCACAGTCTACGTCACGTGTCCTTAAAATACTGTATAATATACAATGTCATTATTACCATACACGCGCATGGTTATATTTCTAATGTTTCTAAACGCTCGTCATATTATACGTATCGTGTTACATATATTGTTCAAGTGCTTCGGAAACAATTTTGTTCCACAACATTTACCCAATATATAGTTATCGGATTTCGTTTGGTTTTTTTTTTTTTTTCTTTCTTTCCACTATTTGTATTCCAATATTTTCCGAAAATTAAAACAGACCAACGGCTAATAATTATTATTGTAACGAACTTACGAAGGTTACAGCTAAGACAAGCCAAGTGGTATTGTGCGTCGACTGTTTCGCACTAACGTCTGAAACGTAAATATAAGTACTGTTTAATAACTAATCATTACCGGTTATATAGATAATATTCAATTTGTGTATACATTCAAATATTTCAAAGTAGATTTTGCTTCGGAACATGGAATTGAAATAAACGCGTCATTCAGGGTTGATAAAAAAAAAAAAATTAAAATATTGCTAATAAGTTTACTACTTTTAACGACTTCAAATTAACCAAAAATAAATGTTGTTCAAAAACCCTGGAATGAATGAATTAATGAGTGTTTTTCGTTACAAAAGCTACCCTGTGTATTACAAAACATAGCAATAGCATAATAATTAAATAAACAGTCAGAGACTGAGATATACATTGTTAACGTATACCTATATACCTATATATTTAATTACTCGTTGACATTAAACCTTTAACCGTTACCGTATTTTGTTAAATGTACATAAATATCAGTCAATTTTCTTGAATAATATATTTGTTTGAACTTTTACAAAAAGATTATAATCTCTTATCATTTATATATATATTTTTTTTTTTTTGACAAGAAAATAATTTCCTCTGCTCCATTGCCGCGTGTACGATTAAAATTACCGCATCAAAACGTTTAATGAGACCTATAAAATGCGCGCCCACGCGTGTAAGTAGAATTATGTACGTATAAACATGAATAAGGTCAACCATTTTGACTGCGACCTTTATTCTAAAATAGCAAATAGCTTTTGTGAACCTGCGCAGTGTTGCAAAAAATAAACAAACGAAAATACACTTAATAATTTGGACTATTCTCAAAATGAGTGAAAAATTAGTTTTTACCGAGTACAAATGAAAAGTTGTTGAGCAATGTATTATTATACTCGTTTGGTCGTGGAAAACTGTTTCTGTTTTTGTGCTCGTAAAGGTATGTCCTGTATTGAAGTTATACGAAAAACCCACTGCAGGTGCAATTCACGTAATATATTATATCGTCTCGTTGAACATATTTGCAAAATATACCATGTGTTCCTCAATACACTTGATGGTTAATCAGGTTGGTCATCTGATGTTTTTCGATGTTCTTCGTAAATTCTAAAAATCAGGTGAACAATCTGATTGCTCCTCGATGAATCCGATAGCACACCTACTGAACGCGATGCGATGACATGATAAGGTTTATCAATCCGATGCTTCATCAGATGAATTATCATAATTATTGAGGAACACACGGAATATTGAAATTAAGATAAAAATACGTCTACTTAACAAAAAGTTCGTAAAAAAAAAAAAAAAAAATAGATTCCATCACTCCGTCCAAAATCTAAAATAAAATAAAGTGTCTGCGGAAAACAAGTATCTGCGAACAAATACTTCAACGTATAATATATTCATTAATGAAATAATGAGTGTTTGGACATTACTTTTTTGAATAATATTTACTTTTTTCATTATTGTTGTTGCATATTGTGTACGGAGAAAACATTAGTTTCTCTACCTTAAAAACTAATATTCCGCAATAATTACCCGTAAGACTTTAGATATCTATAACGTGCAGCTTTGCAGGTCTCTATTATATGTACCTATACTATACACACAACAATATTTTCTTAAAGAACTTATCAAGCTCTATAATTTTGAACTAGAGTAATTTTGGCACGTAGCATAAAAATAATTTGCCACCTCTTCTATAAGGCTGTACACATTATGTATCTGCCCGTGCGTCTCTCGTGCGTGGGTAATACGGAATTTTGGTTTCCGGTCAAATTAACTGTATGAATTGGTAACCGAAAAAAATTACATATCAGTTGTCAGTTTATTGTACAAAATACATGTACAATCTTGTAATATTTGATTAGGTTTTACGATGTCTGGGAATGTTTATAATTGCGTCAAAATGAGTCGAAAGTTCGGAAGGGACCGATAGTTTTCACGGGTTAGTGATCAGAGTCGGAGGTCTACCTATGTACATATTATATTGTACTCGCGGGGCAGAGATGACGAGGAGCGAGTAACTAAACTGCCTATATCGTAGTAATCATATATTTCGGAACAAATATAACGTCGCACGTGAACACGCATGTGTTCCACTGATTTATCGTTGACTTTTATTTTACAACTCTGGCGAGTGCAGAAGAAAAAACGTAAAATCATGTACGTGCAGTGTGTAGGGATCCATATATATATATATATATATATATATATATATATGTATATGTATATACGCACGAGTGCGGAGTAAACGCGATAATTTAAACGATCGAAATGAATAATAGGAATTACGGTGAATAATAAATGGATGGCGCGATAGGAACGTGATAGATTGTCAACTGGGTTTTACGATTTTTGTTCGCGTGCGTAGTGTATACATACACGCAATAGCTGTTATTAATAATTAATAATATCGTGTTAAATTAAAAGTCATGTTTATGTGTATATATATATATATATGTGTGTTATATATATTATAGTGTATTAAAGTATAGTATACATTACGGTATACATTCAGTCGTCGTGTATCGATTTATACTACGGGCAGAACTGCAGATATTCGCGATGCGTTTCGACCAAAGTTTTGTGCACAAATGTTTCACTGATTTTAAAATTCGATTAAATTGATTTTATGTGGCTTCATTTATTTATTTTACCTATCTTTATTCGTAGTGCTATACAACTTTTATTTCTAAACTTGTTGTAAAAAAGATGCACATTTACAGATTGCAATACCTATCTATACAATCTTCTGATTAAAAAATAAAAAATAAAACACAAAATGTACCAACACCGTAAAATTAAAATGTTATTCTTGCAGTTCATGTAAATTGTAACCATACGTTTTTAAGCAATATTACGTAGTGTGTATAAACGAATATGAAGTTTTTTCGTATAATTATTCAAATTATTGGTCTTTTTTCCCGGGTGCGTCCGATCTTTGGATCCGCGGGAAACGGAATAGGGAACAACTTATTCAAGGCTAGAAATATTTCAAGTGGCATAGAATACTGTACTAATGGCTTTTTACTTTTGACGCACCTTTTACCCTTGTTCCCGTCCCGTAAGACAAATATTTGAGATTTAATTCGAGCGATTCGTCGCCTATGCTTGACATTAATGCAATTTCAGATTAATTTAAAAGGCTAAACTCGTTATTGTGTATTAATTATTCAAACGAGCAGAAAGTACCTTAACGCGTTTCCTGAAAACTTATAGTTGACTATTCCATACAACTACGTTATAAGAGAATAATTCAATCTGCGTTGTTGAAAGACAACTTAAGCCCGTTGTGCTTTGTTTGTTCCACGGTTATGATTTATGTAAATTATTAAAACACAAAAATAGTTTCATTAAGTTTGCGATAATTAGTTTCACAAATTTTCAATAGAAAACCAAGAGAGGAGAGACAGTTTTGGATTAAAAAAAAATTGCTAATATTTGCATAGCACCACTCTAATACGTAGCAGGTGCAATGGTCTTGGATAAACACAAACGCGTTTACATATTTAATCCTTCCGATTTATACATAACATTTGCATCGACTTTTTTTTTACCTTTTAACCGTTTAGTTAGGGTCTTTTATTATTTTTTTTTTTTTTTTATTACAAACATAACATTTTACACATAATATAATAAAATAAAAATAAACGTAAATCAACACTCTATTAGAATTAAAAGCGATGTTTACCAAACTATAGATATTACTTATGTATGGTCTTGTATTATTATTTATTTATAATATATATGCTTTTTATTTTGTGGATGACAAAACGAATCTAAGTAATCCATAATAATACTAAAAAAATTAATATAATTAATATACTAGGATTTAAGGATTAGGTCATTGATATTAATATTTTACAGAATGGTCAATCGATAAAATACAAATGAAAGTAATACCTCAGTTATTGGTTGATAACAACTGCTATTATTTACTAGGTAACAATATATTACGGTCACTCGTTGGATGACTAACTAAAGATCATATTATTTTCATGGTAATAATACATTGGCAAAATCATATCTTCTTTGTCATTATTGTTGTTTGCATCAATTTTATTCAATAAAGAAATCAGAAAAGTTCGTAAAACCACGTAATTGTTTGCTCTCCGATGTAAGATGATTTTCTTGTTATTTTTATATTATATATATTCTAAGTTATATAATACAAAAATAATGAATGTCTAGCGAGTGACTTTTGTCGAAGACATAAATATTATACTGAATAGATAAAAAAAGGGTTGAAATAAAATTAAATCATATTCGAGTATACAATAAAATATAGAAATGCAACCATGTAGGCCAAGGGATATTACATAATATGAGTGGGGTAGTCATCGTAATTGGAATCCGACCAGGAAAAAATATCTCCGGTAAAAATATCTCTGGAAAAAATATCTCCCATGAAATATGTATCAGAAAGAAGTATTTAAATAAAATATCTATATAATTTCAGCTTATAATATTAAGTACGAATGAGTATAAATCTGATTATAATATTGAAATGGTATACATTTAAAAAAAATTAAAAGATTCGACTATCGTAACATATTTGTTTTATTACTCGACGTACCGTGTAATTTGGTGACAAGGAACAATATACAATCACCAATTTATTGTACTTGAGTAATATGTGTTAAGAAAATTACCTATTTAAACATTTACCTATTACAAGTATGAAAAATAATATCCTCTTTAGATAATTCTGAAGAAATATTATAAAATAATATTACTGAAAAATTCTTTGCTTCTTTATACACTTTCAGAATCTTAAGCAATGTTAAAACATGTCTTGCAAATTAAAACGTAAATTAATAGATATTTTGTTTAGATACTTCTTTCTGATACATTTTTCACGAGAGATATTTTTCCGGAGATATTTTTACCGGAGGTATTTTTTCCTGGATATATATTTTATCGGAGATATATTTTACCGGAGATATTTTTTACCGGAGATATTTTGTCCAGAGATATTTTTCCGGAAATATTTTGACCGGTCACCATATCCACGTATATGTCTGTCAAACTCAAATATCAAAATTAGTATATACATACAATATATGCATTGTACTCGTGCAACAATCGCGGAACGGTTACAAAAAATATTATAATTATTCTATCGTCGGTTTAAAAAAGAAAATTTCGTCGCTGTGTTGTTGTTTTGCTGCCATCACTCGTCCGCTATATCGTATTGTAATTTTTTTTCACACTGTGGATTTTAAAAAACAAATAACACTCGTACAGCAAAGTATGTATAGTGCGATATAAAATCTTGCAAAGCGCGCTGTCATGTATTTATACCGTTGGGGGGGGGATCTCTCTCCGAGCAACACAGAACTCGCTGGGCCCTTATATATTATTACACTAGATTCTACCGTGTTAGATAAATGTTTATGCGTATATTATTTCATTTGTTTTCTCACTATTTTCCCAGACATGTTGTTTATGAATTATTACGAAATCCGCGATGCACGTTCCGTTATAGCTCGCACGCAAAAATGTTGTACCTACCTATATATATATATATATATATATATATATATATCCGTACTACCTACGCCCATTTCTGGATTTCCGTACATATTCGAAATTCACATATGAGCACACGGCGGCGTATACATATGCTTACGGTGAAATGTATAAACGGTTTCTCCGATATTACGTAGGTAAACCTATATACGTTTACCGAAACGGTTCTCAAGCTGTGTACACTGCTGTATATACGCAATTAGCTCGTTGCACTTAATGTTTTGTACTATATGGAATTCGGACCAATTCAGTTGGTGCAACCGTTGGTCCATCCCCCGTCTTTATATGTAATCTACGTGGCTTGAAATAATTATGCCTGACAGAGTTGAATAACAAAAACCGAATAAATAAACAAAACCCATAACGCGTTAAGAACAAGCGTTATACGCTCGTCTAATTTGAATATTTTATTGTTGATATTATTGGGCAGCTAGGGACAATTATATTCCGCTGTTTATGGAGACGCGATCCAAAATCGTTTGTAATGTACCGCGGTGTGCATGATAGACGAAAGCGTAGTGTGAGATAATTAGTTTACAGAACAAAACAAAATACAGTTATAAGTCTATATGGTCTCTGTCTTTCTCTCTCAAACGGAAAACTAAATTCTCTCGCACGGGCGCCCGCACGCACACACACGCGCAAAGACGAAAAGCTGATTTTCTCTACAAAATATACAATAAAGTACTTATACACAATACCGCGACTATATAATTTTATATACGCATACATCAACAATGGAAACTGAACAAAACGCGTTTGGGCGCTCCAACTGAATTCAATTATCAACTCATTATTATATTATTATATATTTTTGTCGAAAAATATTTTTATTTTTTTTTTTTGAGTGATGGCTGTGGAGTGTAAATTGGCTATTGAAACGCACGACGAAAAAATAAATATTGTTCGTTAACCATATCGATTCAAAGACTGTCACCGCGCATATTAGTATATTATAATGAACCGACGGGAATCGAAACTATTCAAAGACTTGACTTTTCCCGCATGGGCGATACGTTTTTAATACGCGCAAATTCAAAAGTATTGTATACTCGTATATTATCTCTGTTATCAATGTAAAACATTTTATAAAAAAAAACGTTACACCCGTTTCATATAAGAAAAATCAATGTTATACCTGTTATGTGTTTAATCCATCTTGTAATTAAATATAATTACGCGCACCAGGAATGCAATATCGTTGCATTGATATCCGAATAATGATATTAATTGAATTTATTCGTGTTTACATATTATACGATACGGGTATCGAACGGGTTTCGTTAAATATTTACTGTCTAAAAGTTACAAATCGAAATCAATTCCACGAGGGCATTGCCGTCGATCGCACTACACTTTCAAGCCGTAAGGTTCAGATGTACATACTGTGCAGGTAGTAGATATCGGTCGCACTATATCACTTTGAAGCGCTTTTTAAGTGCTGGAAGCGGTGGTTTTCCGTCTCCGTCTGTCAAACGCGTGACAATTCAGAAGCATATTATACTATTCTATTTTCAACGAAACAATATCGATCTACTGCAGATGGCCTACAAGCAGCTCTGCAAGGATTTAAAAAGCACGTTTTCGTTCGTCGCGAAGTCTTTCCGCTATCGATTCGTTTTCATTTTCGAATCCCATAAAAATGTACTTTTAAATCAAATTTATTTACCGCCAATTTCGTAGATGACGTGAATAAAATGAAGAATATCGTAATGATGATCTCGAACAGAACTCATAACGATTTCAAATCGGTGTTCGTTATCCTAATTGCATCACAGAAGACTGGTTGGAAATGTATTATGCTAAATGTGTTATGTTGTTCTTCGGAATAAATAATTTTACAGTCCCTTCAGAATTCAAATAAAATCGTTATAACTTATAACGTTATAAGTACGTGTTATGTTTTGACACGTTCACAACTAAATTCCAAGACGAATAGTGTATATTATTTCAGAGGTATTTTTTCGTATTAGTTAATTTAGTTGACTGGAAAATAATTATAATAATTATGTTGGCTCGTGTCGAGAAATTATTAGTGAACGCCGAATAACATATTTGCTAAACGCTAAACGCTACAAAAAAAAAAAAGAAGAAATTCAACGGTGAAAACCCGATTACGAGACAAACCCGAAATCGAGCAAATCCGTTTCTCAAACACTCTTGTATACAGACAATGCTGCAGTCGTATCATGTAAAAGACACACGGAGTATACATACTTTATATATACTAACAGAAATACTAGCATTTGCTCTGGCTGGTTAGACGAACGCATTCGGGGAACCAATAAGTGAATCATTTTACAGGAACTCACGTTGTGCGTAGGACGACTATATTATAATTTACTTACGACGTACACTGCATGAAAACCGTCGGTTGCGCATTACGGTGAGTGCGGAATGCGACGTGAGAAAAATAATTACCTATACCGATGCCATCGGAGTGCTGTAGGAGTATAATATGATATTATAATATTTTTACGTAACGATAAATCGTGATACTCAGAAAAACGTCGTTTTACTGTCAACGGCTTAACCGAACCGTATATAATGTTGTCGTTGAAAAAAAAAAAAAATTAAACAAAATACCCAATATAGTAGGTACCTATAATTGATTATTTCCAAGGAACAGTTCCACGAATATATTTAGTGGGTGTAAACTTCACTTTTGATAAGCTTCGACACCACAATCCTTTCAAAGAAAGTTTATGTACATCGCACGCATTTATTTACAATGAAAATTTGTTTTACACAATAATGAGCTTCAAATCAACTATCATGATAATATTATAATGTTGCCAATATATAACCTCAACGTCCTCAACTAAAAAAAAAAAACCGTTTTTTAGTACAAATTGGCACGTTACCGTATACGCGCGTTAATTTCAATAATATTTTCACTATCAATTTTGTTTTCGAAATATATGAAATACTCCATGATATTTCGCTAAAATATACAGAAAGAGCACATACGCAATATTCTACGAGAGTAACTTGGTAACATTATCGAATTGAATATCGGTAATAAGTGCATTATGGTTTTGCAGTGCAAACGGGCTCATGTCCTATTATAATAAATATACATGCCCGTGAGAAATTATTTATAACTGCAGAAAAAGGCAACTTTTTACCAAAGTGACATATTTTTTTTTTTATTTTCCTGAAAGTTATTAAAACCAGGACATGCATCCTCTTTTTATTTAGCGGTCCATTATTATAATAGTGCATGATAATATGAAATGTATCTAAATTTATTTTCATCAAGTGGCTATCGTGTACGCCATCAGTTGAAATTTGTATCGTAATTAATACATGCGATAAATATGTCACAAAAATACAATATGAAACAAACATCTGATTAAGATTTAAATTCAGAAAATCACGATTGGAAATTCGTATACCTAACACACAATTATAGGTATTATTTAATGTTCTATAGCTTTCGTTACCTGGCATTTCCCGGGCGTTGATTTACCAGTGATATGGTTATACGAATGCAAATAAAAATAAAACCAGATTGAAAATTGCATTACATCAAGATACGTTGTAGGTATAGTATACGGTTTTTTAAAATCACGAAACTACGGACCAAATTTGTTATTCATGGCTTCCGTGATTCCAGTTAGGCTTTATTTTTTTCCATTTTACCCTTTTTAACCACTTTAAGAATAAAATCTAGAAAAATCCATTCTCATAATGAGTTTTTATTAGGTACTACATAAATCAAAACGGCTAACCAAATTTCATACTTAATGCTTCAGCAGTTTGGGCTAGACGGTTCTTTAAGGACTCAATTTTGGAATTAATTTATTAATTTGTGTACACCTCAATCAATAATAGTTAAAATCAGCGTAACATTTTTTATCTATATAAATGCGAGTTACCTATTGGTAATCAATAAGTAAATAAAAAAAAAATGATAAAACCAGTCCAGAGCCAATAACTGTGTCGACACAATTAAATTCCCAATGACTGTATAAGTTGATACCTCAGTCAGTCAGTCAGTTTATCTTTATAATGTGCCTAAAACTAATAATTGCAACGAGTTTTGTACGAAACGTACAAATTATATTGCATATTATAATATAAAATGCAGTGAGACTTAGAATGAGTGTTAAAATACCATTGACTCCGGTTCGAGCTGACAGCTCACGGGTTGGATTTCGAATGCAAAATCCATTGAATACAGTCTATGTATACTGATCACGAATTATAATAAAAATAATAATAATGCGACTTATTACATATGTAATAATATGACTTGCAACTTGTTGCCTCATACGGAACGTCTTAAGTACTCCTCAAGTCCTCAACACCTTCTCCTCCTGTTTCTTCTATACTGCACGCACGATATTTATAATAACACGCTATATACACGCGCGTCTAGTCCGTTTATATTTTAATTTTTTAACGTCTATTATCTGGAACGAAAATAATTTCGTACGTGCCGGATCGCATCGACGCCCATTATCTGCAAAGTTAAAATGTAAATGTTTTAATTGTCTCTGAAACATCAAACAGTATAATAACCCGTGATTGGACCGTTAAATTTTAACGAGCCGTTAACCGCGCCCAATATAAATTTTAAAATGAAAATAAATTGTAAGACCAACAATAGCAATACGCTCTATATTCACTCGTAATCTAAAAAAATGTATATCCCATAGGTCTAGACCCGAACGCGGGTGAAAACGTTAAACCGAACAGAGTGATTACGACGAAATAATACATATTAAACTATAATGTAATATGTATATTGAATCACGTTAATTGATTTACATCAATTTTCTTTTTCGCGAAAATAACGTTTTGCCGTCCGCGAACCCATAATTCGTCGTATTCTTATATTATAAAATGCGTAACGTTCAATAATGACGGACAGGCGGCTTATGCGCATTTTCCGGGTACATAAATATTTCCATATAGCTGTTCGTGCACCCGAATTAATAAAGACATATAATTATCATATCATATGATGATATTATGCTCACGCGATTAATTCGTCGGTTTTAAGTCCGTTAATCGCGTTATAAATATTCGATACCCCATTTCGTACACGTTATTATCGTGTAATGTTCGTCGTTTATGGCTCTGTCGGGAGGGAAGTAAAATAATAATATACACACGTCTACACGCCGACGAAAAGTGAATATTATTGGATATAACTTTGTTCAAACAATTAACGGAACAAACTATGTGAACTGTATTATACTATTATAATATGTACAGTATCTGCAATATATTATGGAGTTTAAAATTACGATACGATTATATTGTGATGTGCCGTGGCGGCTCTAGGGGGGCCTAGGGGGCCATGGCCCTCCCCAAACTCCAAAAAAAAAAAAAAAAAACGGGAATTTAATATAATATTTTGTATAATATTTTGTACTAATGTAGGTAATATGTGGCACTGATGTTGAAGCATTTGAATAAATATATCATATAATATTGAAAAAAAAATGTGTGTGAAGTTTATGCTCCCCCTTCCCCAGAATCAAAATCTAGAGCCGCTACCGGTTATGTGCCTCATCGAAGTAATATATAATAAGTACTCGACATAGGTAGTAGAAAACTTGGGAACGTGCGTGCGGACGTTGCATATTATTATGTTGCACATACCGACTATATTATAATATTGTTGTGCTACGTAATATTATTATACCAGTGTCAGTGTGAGTGATTTATTTTTTTCTTCTTCTTTCTAGCCTTATTGGATGAAAAGCAAAGAGTTCTGGAACAACAGTTTTGACGAGCGTTACAAAAAATTGCAAGAAGACGTCGACAACAAAAAACGGCTCCCGCTCAAGGTGAGTTTTTATTTTTTTGATGCCGCCGAGTACGTAGGACCAAACGCGTTGTATAAAATTAATTTATCACACACGCCTGTGTAGTATTTTTCGCATCCGTGTACCAAATCGCACGCCATCGTTATAACTGCATCTAAGATTGCGCATATTACGTCTTCTTCCCGATATGGTTTCAATAACATCATCAATATAGCTGCGTCTCTGCGGGGTTGACTGTTTAATGATAATATTGTGGATGAATCGCGTCCAAAGCAAATTATAAATGTACAATGTATACGTCATATTATAGCTCATCAAAAGCGACCATCACTTTGAACAATGATGCACCAAGTTCGGTATCGTGTTCAACTATATATTGTTCATTTTGAGTGAATCGCAAAGATTCATTTTAAGGATCCGTGCCGTACAAAACTTGTCATTTTAAGAAATGAGAAGATAATACGCATATTGGTTTTGATATTTGAAAAATTCTTATAAAAATAAATAAATAATGTTAATTTGAAATTGTTACACGCGTGATTACTCTAAAATTGTCAAGTTTTCGCGTAAAAACATTCGGTACAGCATATTACCTATGTGGTATATATACGTAATATGATTACATATAAAGTACGTGAACGCTTTTTATGAACATTTACATTTCAATCAAAAGTGCTAAAACGTGCGACAGACACGTCACGATGACCATTGGTCGTTTTTGTGTTACCACTTTTTATTATTTATTCGTATGACTATACTGAGCGGTAACACTTAACACTAATATATTTTCTAATCAGATGATAGATTAGGTATTTATACTGATTTTGAAACGTCCGAGTGCACACAATTATATTATGCTTAGGTTATCGTTCAATTTCATAATACAGTATACGCACTATACAAGTTCCGCGACGGTATGGACAAAATTCTTCGTCACAAATTTAACGATTGTCTCAGGTCGATAACAACAACGATCGAGACCGTGTCAAATTTGGAAAACTTTCAGAGCGTAATGAATAGGTGATAATTTCAAATTTGGTTTTAATATAATAGTCTGCCAACCGCACTCGTTCGGCTTGTCATATCCGTCATCGCAATCACTAATCCAGCTATAATATAGCGAATGAAGATGAGCGATGAAGAGTATGCGTGCTACGGATCACAAACATTATCATAACATGTTGTGTCGTTGTTACAGCATACAGGCGTTATATGCAGACGTATTATCAAAACGATTATTGTTTTGTATTGTTATTATGCGTTTTCACTAAAGGCGGCCCCGTCGGAGAGTTTGACCGCGGACGACTGAGACGACGAAGCGCATTTGTACGTGCGGAGCAGCGGGTGAGCACCGCAGAAGTGCGCGCTGTCGGCCCCCCGAGGTCAGGGGAGATGTCAGGTGACCCACGAAATTGGTTATTTACTACGTTCGCGTTTTCGTTAATAAAAATGTCCACGGCGGCGCGCACCGCGGTAGCCGTTTATACGGGAACGTATATTATATACGCTGGAGAGGGTGAAACAAATAGCCGGCGCCGCCGCACACGAGTTGATATTCCGGCATCGCATGTAGTCGGCGGTATTTCGTTTTTTTTTTTTTTTTTTTTTTTTTATTGCTATTCCCGTCCCGCACCGCTGGCAAGCTCGTATAATATATATATATATATGTATTTACGCCGAAATCATCGTTCACACGCGGTCACGTTTCGTTTTCCGGTAATGGGATTTACTCCGGTCCAACAGCACGTATATACGCGTATACGCGCGTCCATGGAAGTCAACTGCGAAAATATTTCATCCGCAAAGCTCTCGTCTATACAATATATATATATATATATATATATATACTGCAGGTACCTCCGTGTGTGTTCGTGTGTGGACCGCACTATATGTACTGTACATTGTCTCGCAGGAAATAATTCGAAAGGAACGCTGGAACGCAGGTACCTACTTAGCTGCTGTATGTGTATACAGTGCATATAGAGGCAGTGCCGGTGTCGCAAGGTTTCGCCGCGGGGACCGGGTCAAGTAAAAAATTTGGGGGACCGCCCTCATTCCTATATCTTAATTCCAAAGGCAATTTTGTCCATCGATCCTATGACAAACTGCAATTATTGTACATAATATTGTATAAGGTAAGTAAATAAAATCAAAACAATCAATGATAAATGCATCTTTCGTAGGGTTCCGGGACATTTGCGGTCGTCATCTTTTTCGTGCCATTTGCGGTCAATTTATTTCTGTCTATATTTGAGTGTCTTTTCTTTATTTATGTTATATACTAAGTATAATAATTTAATATGCTAAATTTATTTTTTTCATTTCGTACGTACACGATATTTATCACGTATTTATTATTTAATATAATTATACTACGGCGAAGCAGTTAAAGAGAGAAGAGAAGAGAGAAACGGAAAGAGAAAAAGCCGGCGGTTATATTCGTCGGCAATATAGTTGCAACTGTTGCAAAAACACGTTTGTTACAAGTGCACTGACGTAATTAGGACTTTTTCCCGGGTTAAGGGAAGTGGCGACAAAAAATAAATAAATGTATAAAAAAAATAACCGTTTTAATTTTCTCCGTAAAACTTGTGACACACGCGCTAAGATTAAATTTCCGTGATAAATTATGGATAATAATTATTACACTCCGGACCAGCAACTGCAACGTTTCTCCCGATCTGCGGATAAGTGACACCGTAATTTGAAAATTTTAATTTTAATTCGGCTTACCGACGCGCGACGTATTGTTTTTGTTATTGAAATTTGTTTGCGTTGCGCCCCATTATCGTATAATAGCACATAAACATAGTTTTGGTTCGGAGTTCAGGGACTTTGCAAGACGCGTGGGTTACTATATAAATATAATATAGTACTAATTTATCATATTCGGCGATTTTTCAGTTATTATAATATTCCTCGTTATTCATAAGCAATTTAGATTATAATATTATGTCAACGAGTTATAGCGAGGTAAAACTATTCAAAATACAAGCAAAACCATTGCTGCAGCTTGAGCACACGATGGAGAGCTCTATATAATAACACACCGAACTGTATGATCATTCACGGTATATATTCACATATTTTGTACATAGTTGATAATTACCGCCGTCATAATATTGTTAATTATTATTTATTTTATATTTTTTATAAACTCTACAAATATTAATCAATCGTCATGTCAATAATTGTCATCAACAATAACGTTCAATCATCGCATTGACTCCGAATATTTGTACAGTTTTCAAAATATAATTCCATGTAAATATTGGCACTATTCTTTTTAAATTCGGATGGATCCATAAGCTTTTTTCGAATTCGATCAACGGGTTTTTTTTTTGTCCTAGGGAAAAAAAAAACTTTACGCACAGTTTAATGTTATCAACTGATTGTTGATATTTGATTGCAGTTTTTTTTCGTAAAATTTGGTTATATTAATTTCGTTGTATTCAAACCATTTTAAACGTATTTAAATTCCGATAGTGAAAAATTAGTGACTGCACGTTGTTGTTGTAAATTGTATTCGTTTATTTTTTATGTTTGTCAATGCCACAATATTACTTGTTTTTCGCGCAAGTGAAGTATGTACAATAATTACAGCGCTTAATATATATTATATATTATAATCCATTCATGGCAACTCTTCGCAAAATGAACTCGGTTGATAATAGTTCCGTTATATACGGTGTGTATAATGCACCACAGTATAACTATAAAAGTTGACAAAAAAATAAAAATAAAAAAATACTGCGCCAAATTGAACGGGTGTGATCTGAAAAAAAAAACAGTAATATTATGACCGATCTTTAACAATATAATGGCATTTGATGACCAAAAAAGAAAAAAAAACAACTATTATTATATTTCACGTTCCGTGTCGAATTAGACGACGGCGTAACGGACAGTCCTAGTTGTTTTGACACCGAAACAAAATGATAGTATGTACTACTCAAAAAACGTCGGTTTCAGCTGCTTTGATTTTATCCTTGTTTGTTGTGTTTTAAATCCAGTTGAACGGATAACGCAATATTATATTGGTCGTGTAATAAAAATAAACCATCAAATGTTGATCACACGAAATGAGTAGAAGGTAACCACCACTACAGGTTTTCTTTACCGAAATCACATTTCATTATTGTTATTTTTTCCTACTCGAATTTTCCGCATATAATTTATTTATTAAGAATAATCAAGTGCATGTGTGTGGTGATGTAAGTCTAGTTTTAACTTGTTAGTTAATGAGATTCACTTCTTACTTCTTAGGCAATTGAACTTTTAGTACTATTTTTAAAAGTATATGAATATTGATGAATTAACCAATTGGTTTTGAACGTTTGGTCAAATAATATTATATAATATAATATAGATGGGAAATATATCAAACCGGTTTCAGCAAAAATCGAAATGATGTACAATTTTTTTTTATTTTCTAACGCTTTTATCCCATCATATAAAACGACGATCATTATACGTGGTAGTTATTGCATTTTTTTCAACTAGAATTTTTAATAATAATTTATGATTGTTTTTTTTTTCTGATAATTAACGAATGATTTACATGAACACTCCAGATGGAGCAGTTGCAGCAATATATGTATAATAAACAGTTTTCACAATATTTTATACAAAAATAATGTATATAAGATTTCGAATTTAGCGTAAAGTATAAACATATATCTTATGAAACCAACAGGACTTATTAAACGATTTTTATACTTTTTCATATACGTACAATAATTAATGCTGAAATTACGTAATATGTCAAATATACATTATTGTATTCAAGTAGACATAAACAAATGTAGTAAATTGTAATTTATACATACGGATGTATAGGAAAATCAAAAATAATCGCATTAACTGTCCAAAGAATACACTCGAAGTAGCAACACAGCTACAATATATTATAATTTTGTACACGATTTGGAAATTCGGTGGGAAAACTTTAATAAGACAGAATCGGCTGCGAAATCATCAATTATAAATTTTATACCCAACGGAAACCGCTATTGATAATAAATAATAATAAATGGTCGATGCATCCGCTTTTGACGGAATTGATTAGCCAAAGTATAAAAGTTCAAATTATTTTGATCAGGTCCTCTGGTTTCAATAACTTTCCGACAGTAAAACTTATAAAAATTAACATTTAATTTTCTTTATTATTATGCCAATGGATGTACCGAATATTATGATTAACATTACGATACAAAAGTTTCTAGCTTTTCATCATAATGATATGCCATCCATCATATTATTGTACTACCCGAAACTGCTGGAGATAATTAAAAGCAATGAAAATGATAAATTCTTTTTTTTCCCCCACATTCGCTCTCAAATATTCATTGATACGAAATCAGTTTATGCAAAATCATTATAAAAATTATATACAATAAAAAAAGTAATTTATTAGAATACATATTATATTACGAATACTCCATACATATTCAAATATATTTTAGTTCACTTGAATTCAAATAGGTTTAATGTTCTATATTGTACATATTATCATGTTACGATGATTCAATATTGTGAATATTATCATATTCAATGTTATACTACATCCGTATTAGAATCAGTCCTGTAAAGTACATAATAACATATCAATTTATAATTAATTCTATGTCTAAAACGGTAGAAAATGGTGATATAGGAACACAAAAAGTTTTCAATTTTTAAAACATGTAGTTTTATACTTACGTATCAATTACCATGTATTTATAATTTATTCGATTATTTCTGCAATATACTATTGTTTTTATATAAATTTAATGTTTACTCGACAGTACCTACCATTTTCAATTTTGTCATATTTATGTCCATTTTATACCTATGTTATTTCAGTTTTCTATCCTATATAATATCTTATATACATGTATATATTCGTATAGTATATTGTTAAAACTACTAAATTAATAATTTAGTGATTAATGTTTTTTTTAGGAAAAAAAGCTTATATAGATATTATAATTATGTTTATGCCATTTGCATACGTATTGCATTAATAATATAATGAATTGAACACTTCCAATTGTATTTTATTGAACATCTGTCTCAATAATAACACAATATTTTTTAATCCGAAAACAATAATAATGTCTTCGGGTTTACGTTTATACTGATAACGTTGCCTTTTATTGCGTCCTAAGATATTTTGAAAGGCTGAATTCATTCTTCCGCTCGATAGCCATTATTGTTATCATCGTTTATTCTTATTACTATTTAATTTGTTTTCTTTTAATTAGTTTTAGAAAATGCTTTTCGATTAATATTTCTATTACTGACGTGACAATACAGAGTCAAAGAATGAAAAAAGTTTAGAGAACATTATTTCAAGAGATTGGTGAGATTGTATTTGTATATATATATATTCTATTATATATTATAAGTATACATGTACTATACATTTATATATATAAAGTGAAAGGAGAGGAAAATGGGTGATACCGAAAGGAAAAGGATACTTTTTTCTAATCCATATACTGTTCTTATTGTGATGTGAAATACTCGTGTAATCTAAAGGGATAATACTTTGTAAAGATCTTTCTTCGCCTTTATTTCACTTAACGGGGTCGCTTTTACTTATTTTTCCCTTCAATCAGTGTTATCTCACCACATTTCTTCACGTCAATATCTATTACCCATATCCATTTTAATCTTAGTGCTATAATACATCACTACATAACGTATAAGATAAATGTATCGAGCAGGATTTTCTTTTTGAATAACCATTTTTGTGTGTATAGCTTTAAATTTTTCGTTATTAAAAAGATAAATTTTGGCCGAAACGTATTTTTTCCCCACCAAATTCTATCACGTTTAAGTCAATAATAATCGTTGCTTGAGCATAGTCTTTCTTTTTTTTTCTTTTTGTTCGCCCGAGGAATAAAAACGGATAAACGGATCGATTACAAAGAAAAAAAAAAAAAAAACATTAAATCGAGTTCGCACAGCGATGGTATCAGCCATAAAATAGTCATATATTTAAATACGTGGCAATAGTACACATTTAACAGCTACCTGATAAACTCAACTAATTCGAAAAGGGTTGGGTTTCCATTGTCGAGCTTAGAATCGTCTACGCGTTTCAACGAGGAGCAAAACAGTTCAGCATCGCCCAAGAGCTTTTATATTGTACATAAATGATTCAACGTTACTCGAGCCGGAACGAAATTTCAGCCATAATACGTCCGGCGCGATCGAGTGAGACACGTAAAATCAACTAAATAATTCAAATTCTTCTCCTCTTATTGGATTTCGTTGAATTTTGGTTTTTCTGCAGCAGGAGAGAGCTTCATAGTTGGTATACGATGGTGAAAACGTTTTCTTAGAATGCATCACGCATTGATCAATATATTGTGTTCGTTTTATCCCAACAATGTCTAAACACTATTGCTTCTCGTAAAATAATGAATAATTATTGGTTGTTTCGTTTTGCAGTGAAACACTATGGTTCATTACGCGCGCGAGTTTGGAAAATAAAATAACAGGTTAGTAGGTGCCACAAAGCAATTCGAACATACATACACTCATACATATATACATATTATATTATTGAGATCAACAAGTATTTGTAAAAAAAATTAGTGCTAATTAATTAATGTCAGTTCAATGGACGTGCGATCTGAACAATAATGTAGGTAATCTCTTAACATTTTGCACGATCACGTATTCAAAGATTAACTGCAAATTACGCACAACGCGCTTATTCGCAGATGTTGTATACTATTATTATTATTGGTTTTATGTGATTGTCATTTAAACGCGTCACTTATTAATATGAAGGATTTTGTGATCAAACTTTCTCAAAGTTTCTATATTACATACATTCGTACAACATTTTGCGAACAAAAAAAAAATCAACGTTCATATAATAATTTGTTCAATTTATTACTTTACTTTTTACGACGTTTGGAAAAGATTAACGAAACGTATGTGAAAAATATAAAATTTTCTCACAACATATTATCTATATTCTATACGGAGTTGAGTTCACGAACACGCGTGACTGAAACATTTTTACTTTCTGTTCAAAATTAATAAATTCAATTTTCACGAATCGCGGTTTGAAAAGTAAATGTAATAAAGTTTTGTAGGTAATATATATTACGTATATACGTACCTATATATATTCATTAACTGTTTTTCAATTGAGATTCGCGCAGTTTGAAGTTTTTCTAACAAAATGTACTATATATTGAGTTAAATACGAATACAAATATATTATTAGCCAGAAGGTATAGGTAGTAATATAATCTTGTCGTGCGCACGTACGTATCGTATAGAAAACCCAACGCGAAGTGTAATATTAATTATTGTTCGAACGCAAAGTTGTTGTAT
>JAIPRK010000215.1:115000-197364 GCA_025469195.1 Chaitophorus viminalis
TGACTTCCTGTTATAATTTGATCATATCTTCTTAATATCGTAAATGTATTACAATATTTATTAATTTTATAGCTAATAGGTATACTACAGTACTTTGTCAAACAGTAAAAGGTTTGTGATCCTTTATCGATACTATTACGGTTATCTATTTTTTCAGATGTTTAAAATGTGTAATGCGTATAAATAATCCGTTCATATGACCATATCAGCGAAACAAATTAAACAAATTATAAAACCAATGAATGTTTGATAATTATTTTTAAGAGATTAAAACGTTCACAATAATTGCTGTTTATACGAGATGGGCACAATCGATGTATATAGATAGATAATAGTATTGAATTAACTTTTTGCCTTCAACTCAACAGTGAATTTATATTTTTTCTTTCTCGTTGAAACTTTATGTGTTATTTTAAGACTTACCGCTGCTGGTGCGTTGAATAATAAGCTCGGCTAACTCGAGTAAATTGTTTTCATTACCGCACTGTCCGTTTGTGTACATTTTATTAGGTGCATTATTACCTTGTGTAATGTATTATAGACGTCTGGTTAGATCAATTCACGTTGACAAAATAAGGTATGTGTACTTAAATGTTTGTTTTATTGTTTTTTAAACGGTATAATGACGTGGCCGTATAATATTATCAAGCGCAACGCCGAAGTACAACATAATAGTTTCGAGACTGTAGCCAAAACACGCGAACCTCACCTGTATACAATAAAACAATACACACGCACACACACACACACACACACACATAATAATTACATATCTAAACAGCTTTTATACATAACACGCAGTGCAGTTGGTCGCTAATCACGGCGCGGCGTTTACGTACCCTGCTAAACCGTTTCGCGTGAAACGTTTATAACTACGTCTAAACACGTATAGCTGGTATACGTATATACTACGTGCATAATTTATCTCGCACTGGCGTCCGCAGCGCTCGTATAAAAATATTATACTATATTGTCACAGATGTTCGGTAAAAACGAAAGAGAATCCATTCACGAAGGTGGTGCCCTATAATAACGGGCCGAGAATACCATTAATAATAATAATAATAATAATAATAATAATACGTGTACGCATATTATAAAGTATAAACGTTCACCAAAAGGTAAGAAATTTTGATGAAAATTGATTCAAAATAGAATAGGGTGTACGCGCACCGTGGATATTGAGACTGTTATTGTTATACTATGGATATACCCGGATGTTGATGGCTGTTGCGTTTTGGTTCCGGTGCTTTCTGTATAAGCCTATTGCGTATATTGTGTACCTGCAGTGGCTATACGTATGCAAATCAATTGTATAGTAACTTGTTCTGAATTTTCTTTTTCCGTCTTCGTTGGGCGGTGTATTGTTATTGATTATACCTGCCTATAACGTATAATTGTTCCGCTGATTGAGAGAAAAATAAAATGCTGCGTTCCATGCCGTCTTACTAACATGTACTATAAATATATTTATTATATATGAAATCGATATAGGTGACGGCATACTTATTGAAATCCGTGGTTCGAGACATTGTTATGTTGTAATTGAATGATATATTTTTAAAAAAAAACGAAACTTCCAAACAAATATCTCTAATATTCACGTTCACCGAGCCTATTTAAATAATTTAATCTCATACCGTTTAGACCTTAGTGTGGGAGTAAAATATGAGTATATAAATAAATAAATAAATAAATAAAACAACGTTGCGTTAAAAAATAATGTACATGTCGGAATAACAGCGCGAATGAGTGTAAAACCAGCTAGCGTTCATACCAGAACAGGTAATAAAAAAAAAAAAAAACTACGGCTGCATATTTTATGTTTAAAATTATATTTCATTTTCTTCCTCAACACAACCCCTAAATAAATTTTAAGAGATCGTAAATCGCCTTAACATTTACCACGTCCGAGAGACCAAAATATTTAATTATTTTAAACGGTTAAATTAAAATTGTATTCGTTGTTAAGTTATTAAAATAGTATTATTGTTATAAATGCGAAAAAGACGCAAACATTAAAAACTTAATAAATTTCCAGACGTTTATGCATCGGTTGTTATTATGAGTTAATGGTTTGAAACTTTCAAACCATATACCATAGTAACATTATGCATGAACAAATGTAATTTAATGCAAATGTTTGATACAGGCATACAAATAATTAAAATCAGTGATTTCTCTGCTATTACTATCAACAAAATTAAATTAAAATTAAGTTAATTTTAAGTGAGTTGTGTAATGAGTTATGTATAGTTACTTCGACCGTATGCATAATAGTACAAATGTGTTCATTTCAAATAATCTCAAAAAAAAAAAAAAAATATAACCAAATGAAATTCACATTTTGATGAGTCTTTATTCGAGAGAAAAAAATTGTTATATTATATGGTGCATTTATCGCGTAAAAGTCGTATCTAGAAAAAACAATAAATAGAAACAAAAGTTCAAAAATACGCCCGTGACTTTATGTCAAAAATGCATGGGTGTGTTGGTGTATGTGGCTTATGAAAAATACCTTTCGACATAAATTTATCAGATTCTGAACGGAGTGATGGAATCTATTGATTTTACAATGATGTGTGTTTTTTTTTTTTTTTTTGTGTCTGACGACAACTTTTTTTGCAGTAAAAATGCTTCGATTTGCTTATACAGCAACTTTTCTGAAAGGAAAGTGAATGTAGATGGTACTTGGGCAAGTCAAAAATACAAATTTTATATTACTTATTACAAAAACTGAAAAAAACGTTAAAAAAATTACGAAAAACCGGGAAATTTTACGCAAAATAACGTTTTTACAAACTACATTTTTTTAAAATGCTCTAACTCAAAAACGAAAAACCGCAACTACTTGAAATTTTTAAATTTTCGATTTTTGTAAACTTTTTTTTTTAAAACACCTATAAAATTTTTTTGGCTAGCTGAAAACTCTCGAAAATTTAATACAAGGTTTATAATAAGCTTAACTTATCTTCATTACAAAATATCGGTGATTGTTTCACTCAAATTTTTTTTATAAGCTCATAAAGCTCAAATTTGTATAAAATGTGTCAAAATCACGATAATTTGCAAGTTATTTTGTAGATAAAAATTCATAAAATTTTTTCTGTTTATACTTAAGGTTTACAATTTTGACACTAGTTTGTCCATAAGCTAATCTTCAAAAATATATAAAAAAATTTCTACCGGACCAAAAGGAAAAAATTTTATGACCGTTTTAAATTTAAATTTTTACGAAATTGCATAAAATAGCGATTTATGGTCAAACGATTTTAAATATTTGTTATAATTCAAAAAGTATAAGTCGCAGAAACTTGAAATTTTCATCAGTTGTTGAGATAGGCATTTCCTTTATGTCATATTTTTTTCAAAATATTATATTTATTTTTAAGCCACTTATAGGCATTTAAAAAATTCGATTTTTTTACATTTTTTTTTTTATAATCGGTGATAAAAAAAAATTGACTTATACAAAATACTTGAAAATTTAATAGAATATTCCACACAAGTAGTTTTTATTGTTATTCAAAAATCATCAAAATCCATAAGCACAATTTTTTTTTGATAAGCGTTTGAACAGCGAATATTGACATAAAATTACATGTAAAATATAATATAATATATAAAATTCTAGACTGACAAATCATATCGGTTTTAGATTCTGAACGGAGTGATGGAATCTATTGATTTTACAATGAAGTTTGTTTTTTTTTTTTTTTTGTGTCTGACTATAACTTTTTTTGCAGTAAAAATGCTTTGATTTGCTTATACAGCAACTTTTCTGACTTAAGAGTCTACCAAACTTAAGAGGAAATATTTTATGACTGTTTTAAATTTAAATTTTTACGAAATTGCATTGTAATTCAATTTAAATATAAAATACTATATTATTATATACACATTTTAGACAAACATATTAACTCCGTTCAGAATCGTTATTCTTATATAATGATATTTATCATTGCATTCAAATTTAACAAATCCATTGTAATAATGACCTATCCTATAAACGAAGTACACTCCACCCCCAACTGTACAGCAAAGCGAGGCCCACCCGTTTTTTTTAATTTACATTGATTCTGGACTGTAATTATAACGAAATCTGGCCGGGATGGTAAATTTTAAGCGCGTTTACTTTTCTTGCAAATTGCGACCGCAGGACGAACCGGACGAATCGTGACCTGAAGTCTCGCTCGAGACCAAGGACGGGTTGCTACTCTTTTGATATTATATTATTATTATTTATTATTCACTATGATCTAATTGGATAGCTGTCAGTGGCAAATGTAAGGAAAACGCGTTCGCTCCGCTCCGCCACCGACCGCAGCCCTGGAATAGCTGCGTCATTTGCGGTCATACGCACACCACCATCACGCGTCCGAGAAAATGACGAGTTAACAAATATAAACAAATTAACAACAAAATATATAAATACACAAATAGACCCGGAGAACACGTGCAGTGTACAAGTCGCAGTCCCGAGTCCAAAACCGCTTCCCGTGGGACGCACGGCCGGCCGTATATATTAGTCGGACACATACTATAATATAGACTATAGACCAGTGCTTCTCAACATTTTTTGTTATAGGGCTCCCTAGATTTAATGTAAAACTGTCAAGGCCCCCCTCAATCAGAATCATTAATTATTTTAATATATTTATTATTTTAAATATTATTTATAATGATTAATCATATGGTCGGTTATAATATAATGTATACGATATAATGTTATATTTATATAATAAATAAATAATCGGAAATATTTTAAATTAAATACATATTTCAAGGTTTCCCAGTCATATAGCCACGGCCCCCCTAGGGCGCCGTGGCCCCCAGGTTGAGAAGCACTGCTATAGACCACCGCAATAATCGCACGGACATCCGTTGCAGTCGACTTTTCCTCTTTTTCCATAATATATAATGCCGTTATAATATTTCCTGAGTGTCTGATCATCACGCGCGCGAAATCAGAATACGGGTTAATACCGTGCATCATATATCGGTACAAAATATAATCGTCATATGAGATAAAATGATTTTAAAAAATAAAATTAAACACAATAATAATATTAAGGGGATTGTCATCCATGATCTTCCGTCTCTGTCTATCACACGCACAACATAGGAATTTAGACGTTTTCTATTTCCAACGGACCGATCGATTAATTAATGCGTTAAGAATTTTGAAAATTGATTTGAATTCGTTATTAAGTCTACTTTAGATCGACTTTCCCACTTTTTTTTTAATTTTTGTACTTAACATCCCCAAACATTAACTTTTGTTGATTTTTATGTTTCCAATTAGTTTAATTCTATTTTATGAAATTTTGGGGGATAAAATCAAAAAAGTGGGAAAGTCCATCTAAAGTAGACTTAACGACAAATTCAAATCAGTTTTCAAAATTCTTATCGCATTAATTGATCGATCGGTACGTTGGAAATAGAAAACGTCTAAATCATGGCTTACAATCTTCTTAATGTGTGAATGTTATAAAGTTATACAGACATTACTGTACATTTTCCCGAGTAGGATCCAGTAACTCCCATATTATGTGGTGGCTGTTCAACAGCTGCGACAGTAATATTATCGTCGGGGAAGGGAAAATGTGAACGGTTTGAATTATTTGCTGCGTCTATTATTGTCGCCGAGTGAAAAAAAAGAAATATTATTCCTTTGACATTGTAAATGGTATAGCGATAATATTATGCTCGTCTCTAATCCATTTTCCGACTCTTTTTCAATTAGAATTCAATCGCTGCTCGTTTCGATTTAACGCCCCGAATCAATAACAAATAATAAATAATACGTCTTTACATAAATATTAAATATTTAATCGCTTTAAAAGATTTTTTGAATTTTGAATTTCTTATCTCCGTCCCCCGTTTACTTGGAAAGTAATTCATTGATATAATTCATAATTGATTCACTAAAACATGCGTATAATAAAATAGCTGTAACTTGCGGTTATAAGATTGCGAATTGATAACAACACACATAACGAACGGACCCCGGGGTTGAACGTGCTCGCTTGGCCGCTGGGAATGGACAATAATATTATTTCGTAATCGATAATATTTTATTTAAGTGTCACCGATCAATAAAACGCCCTTCGTTAAACGTTGATGCTACTTAGTAGATGGAATTTTCATGCACCCCGTATACATTCATTCTCGCAAAAGTAGCACGAACCGTATTGCTAATTATTTAAACGCAATGACGTAGAAGAACCATCGGGTGTAATATATTAATATATCTTCGGAGCGTGTACATTGCTGAAAGTAATTTGATTATATTGAAATCACTTAATTAAGAAAATGTGTTTGGTCGAGTGTTTTTGGATACCACGCCAATGCGCGCTTAACATAAATATTATAGATTTTTTTTTTCAAACAAAAACAAAAATACTATGATGATGATAATGATACAAGTATAAATGCGTATTTTACAACCAGTACACGTTGAAAGAACCGCATATTGTATTTTACGTCGAGGTCGATTGAAAATAACGTACGCGAACGACACCGTTTCGTTTCGATTTATATAAACGTTGGTTTACGGTTAATGGTCACTACTCTATATAATAGGTATTATCGTTAGTGCTCAGCGGTACTTGACTTCTATTACTGAAATTAAAGATAATTATCTTGTATTTTGGACAATTTTCCCATGATTTCGTATAATAATTGTTTTGTCTGAAACATGCAAATAATAAACCGAATTCTTCCTAGATGTCATCCTTTTTACCATGGTAACTATGTGAAATATATTATTATGATTATAGATTATAGTATTTTTATTGAAATAATGTTTACATATACGTATAGACGATGTAACTAATGTTTGATAATATTTTTAAACATAATTATATCCTTGTACTAAATATTGTTCTAATAGTATTTGAGGTGTACGTCTTTCGGTCGTCTCCGGGGCTCACCGCTCAAACTCCCTCCTCTTCGTTTGTAATTGTCGTTTTTTCATGTTCGTTATAATTGTTACAGTTGTTTGTTTGAGTTGTTTTGAGTTTTTATCATACTAAATACCATCCAGTTACCACCACCACTATCACCGACCACATCATCTCGTCTTATTTTTTATTATTACTATTTATACTTATATATTATTATTATTCTCTTGTGTTTCAATTTTTAGTAAATTTTGTCCCAGTAGCTGGCCAGCACAAGTGTACCCCATATTATATTGTTAAAGTGTTTCTCTTTTTATAGTACTCCGGATACTTGATATGCAACAAACTAAAATGTTTGTATTATTTATTGATTTAAAAAATAAAAATAAAAAAAATAAAAGAATTTAATATCCACTTTCATACCTCAAACAAAAATATTTTCACTATCCCGAAAACCTCTACAGTTAAAATACTTAGTTTATTCTTGCAAATTTTAAATTTATAATAGTCACCGTTCCGGATAAAAACATTTGGAACAAAATTTTCGTATCTAAAACGAATTACTTTGAATCGAAAATGTACTCATACACAATATATATATATATAATTATAATGTATTAATTCATATTATTATCGGATTAGTTTTTATATTTTTTCTCAAACTCACGGACAGCAATACTATCTGTTACCGTTGTGCATCAGCAATCCGACTCACCGCACGTCATGAAATCGATTTTTTAACAAATAATATCGATTTGTACAGCTAATATACGAACATTCGTTGCGCGGATGTCGTCGGACGACGGCTGCGGCAGACTATATGGCGTTATCGATGTTTATAATATATTTATGTGCAACATTATAGATAATGGCATTAGCTCGGTAAACGTATCAATAATAAGTAAGTACATAATTATAATTATTTACCTATGCCGAATCAGGGACCATCTGGTGTTTCGCCAAAACCGTAATAATAATAATAACCCGAAAGCAACCGCATAAACACCGACATAATAACAATTAAAATGGGGCACGGACGAGCGGTCGCGGTTTCGCGATTGATAACGGTCATGCGGAGCGCGTGCTCCTCCCGGGTTCCACGCAGAATTTTAAATACATAGGTATGAAATGAACAATGCGTATACTATTGTAATAATTATTATTAGATGCACTCGCGTACGTGCCCGGCAATGTTTCCCGACTTCCCGATCGAACCCTGTTGCGACAATGAACGTGACCGCAGACCAGTCCCTATTTTTTGGTGAGCCCCGACACAAAGTGCGTGTAATTTAAAACTGGAAGTGTGCATTACGGATCTAACAAGTGTGAACTATAGGTACCTATACATAGGTATTTCGAATTGTTAAAAACAACTTAATACCTAATAATAATAATTATAATAGCTACAACAATTATAATAATTCCTATAATAACTGCAATAATAAATTGTTATCAGTTATATTTTATTATTGTGAACGAGTCCCCATGATAAACATCGTATATACATTTAAATCGTCTTTGGTCTGCTCATTGTACATAATACATATTTATGTGCCCTGAAACTGTTTACTTATATTTAACGTAAGTATTTACCAAATTGCCCAACAATAATGCGCAATTTAATTATTAAAAAATAACTAAAAAACAATTGTTTATATTTTACGAAAAATCATAATCAGAAGTCGGATAGAGGGAGGGAGGACTTTATTGTCCCCTTCCCCCCACAACTCAATATCAGAAAAAAATAGGGACTGCCATAGACCTATATATATGATATTATAATGGTAGAAGAAGTTTGGTCCAGCAGCAGTGATAACAGTAGTGTTGGCGGTAAAGGTGTGTATTTTTCAGTCGCACCTGTTATGCTTAGACACTTATTTTTATTCAGTAAGGCGTAATATATTGGCGGAGGCGAAATGTCGTTCACGCTGCTGCTGCGGATGAAAATGGTAAGATTAGTTTCTCTCGCTATTAGCCTTCTTTCGCCCCACGCAACGAACAGGATTCGTGAGACTACCACGCCGTTATTATTGCTTTAATACGCATACACGGTATAGGTATGACAAATATTACCTGATATATTTTTAACGAACGGCTCTTATCGACATATATTGATAATTCGATAATTAACTATTTACGACCTAGTAACAATCGTCGTAAACGTTATAACACGCAAGAGTGACCTCGATCAGTAGGGTTTTATAATGTTCCAAGCAGTGGAACATAATTGATCTTTTTTTTTTTATCAAATATAACGTTATAATAATAATTATTGTTGGAAAAAATAGTTGACCATAGGAAATTATCATTTTTACTACGGTTTTATTTTCCAATCGCGTGGAAAACAAAAGTTACCGGTCTACGATTACCATTTTATTTGTGTGTTCGATTTCTATACCGTACCGAAATGTGTTATGGATCCCTTTAGTGTGAACATTTATCACGCGAAGGTTTTTGAACGTACCGCAGCATAAGAATATATTTAAACACCATAATACTGTATAGGTACAGTGTATACTATATGTACACTCTTCACGGTTCACGCGTAATCAAATGATGCATTTCGTTTCTTTAACGATATAGATGATAACTATATAGGGCTCGGATTTCAATGCATTTGCATCTTTTTTTTGGGATATCTTACGCGATGCTTTCCAAGTTACAAATATGTTTCAAGTACTTCGCGATCTAACTACAATAATTTTTTTATCATTGATAACAATATACACTTACACGTAACATTTTAGTGTGTACGGTTGTCGACTGTGCCCACCCGGTGTGTTCGACTGCGTTTTATGTGAAGCGTATTGCATGGACACATTATCGTTTCAAACGGTAACGGAATCGCAGAAAGAGATGGAAAACGATGTTTCCACATGTTCACACATCCTTCACCCTTTATGCCACGTGTATTTCACATGACGTGTATAATACATACCTACATGCATATATTCATACACTGCAGTGTAGGACTACTTCGCGCGCAGGGGTACAATATTTCCCGAGGGATGCGTCTCGTGCACGTTCACTGTAAATATTGTCGAGAGAAGTCTTGCACGCGTCACATTATACTATATTATATACTGTGTACCTATCCTCTTGAAGCCCAACTAGAATTGAGTTCTGCTTCTGTGGCTCTAAATCATAATGGACATTTATTTTATATTTATTAGTGCCCTACCTATTTATAGTATTTATAATATTGTAGACCCGATGTCCATTATATAATGGACACTTTTATTGTTTTAATTTAATAGTTTTTAATAATAGTCGAATTAAGATAAACTTTATCTATGATATATGCTTCATCAATGTGATAACAATTATCACACATATGTTTTCAACTCCAAACGATCACTAGTTTAAGGTTATATTTACAAAATTATGATATTAAAAGAAAAAAAAATAGTGGGCCTTATTAGGGATAAGAGAAAATGTCCACTGTAATGGACATCGGGTCTGTAATAACACAAAATTAAAAATTAACTAGGACAGTAATGGAGTTATGACGATTGCCCATTACAGTGGTCATCGGAACTCAAGAGGCTATATATTATAAATTTTACACGTATTGTAGAAACAAGTTCAATACCTAAGTACTTATATAACGCATGTGATAACTCCGCGTGTGCAATGCCGGCATATCGCTAAACTCTAAACACCCTCGCCCACCCGCAACGTCATCTGTGCGTTAGATTAGGCCCAAATTCTCACACAGCATGGTATATGGTTCCGTGTATGATCGAAAAGAGTGTACATAGTATACAGAGTGGTGGAACGAAAACGACCACATTTAAGATAAGCGTAACTCTGGGAGAGAACATCGCAGGATATTGCCGTACGTCTCATTGATTGTACGGTTAGTTGCAATCACACTGCAGTGAAGTCACATTACCGTGTTCCCGAAAATCTTTAGCCCATTTTAAAATCGATCGGCGGTTGGAAACAACTGCACACGGAGAAAATCCGAATCGCGTGCGGATTGCGCGTTGTGTAGCCACGATTGACTCGTCGTTTCGAAAAAATGTTTATACGGCGAACGAGTGATGTTGAATACTTCACTGCAGTGCCATTGCAGCTAAACTTCCCGTCCCGTACTACACAATGAGACGTTCGGCAATATTATGCGATGTTTCCTCCAAAAGTTACGCTTATCTCAAATGTGGTCGGTTTTGCTCCGCCACTCTGTTTAGAGTGCACCGGAAAACGATACGTCACGTTTCGATGTATGATATAGTCTATATTATATCTACGTTTTTTTGTTTCTCCGGCTGTCACGACTGCTGATTGCACGCCGATGACCGTTCTCTCGGTTTTTTGTTGGTTTTTTTTTTTTTTTTGTTTGTTTGTTTCTAAAAAGCTTTTAATACCCATTATCATAATACGACCCCACGAATGGTCCCTAGCTATTCTCTTTGGACGTAGAAAATACGTTTGTCCGAAAACTTTAACGCATTACAGGGGTTCACCGCCGCGATTGAGGCCTCATTTGGAGGGTGTTGCCAGTGTGTGCGGTGATATGCGCTGAATTTGAACAATTCCCTCAATGGTTCTACTGACCAAAAAAAAAAAAAAAAAATGCGCTTTCCTAAGTATAATATCATATAGTAGGTATAATATATTATAATTATTGTCCGTTTTAAGTACATGATTATTATTCATGTGGGTGTATGGATATGAAATTCGGTCCTTTTATTTTTCATATTTATTACTTTAATTTCCGGTTTTCTTATCAAATTTATAACCGAAACCGTTATCACGATTAAAGATAAAATATCTGTTACATTAAAACGGTACGTACCGTGTTCGTTTGCAAGGACGAAAAATAAACAATAACAACCGTAGCTGTACCAAATCTCCTTGCACGACGATGTAATGCGTGCTTATTGAACACAACGGGATTTGATGGATTTTAAAATGAGAGAAAATTAAAATGAGTTGTAATTAAAAGATTTTGTAAACGAAGAGGTAATATTTTGATAATAGCTTAACGAGCTCTATCGCTTTCCCGGCGAATAAAAATGATAAAATTACGTTTTCGATTCATATCATCCATACAAATTAAGCGATTTTACTAATTAATCTAAAACGATTTATCGGTTACGATGATGGCTAGTTAGTTTAAACATTCAAAATACCGAAAAGAAAAATCATAATTTATCGTATACCATAATAATATACCTACCGCATTCGATCATCTCGATGGTATATATAAGTACTCGGGCGTACTTTCAAGCGTGAACCGAACAATACCCAATTTAAAACATCCAAACATCTCGTTTACACGTACAAATGCTTAGATATTGCTTATTTATCATGGTGGCATGGTGCGTTAGAAGGTATAATATGGTTATAGTTAATAATTTAATATACGCTAATAAATTAAATAAACCGCTCGTTTAATCGGTAAATATTAAATTGTTCCTGAACAATGTTATACACCTATCATACATACTCGTATAATATAAACGGCGCAACACGCATAATATTCTTTGTAACCGCAAGTTCTATAACTTTTCCGCGATCACGGTATCGGCTCGTGTAAGTAAATTTGATGTACGTTTTGTGCCTTTGTATGTTATTTGATAAAAACGATTTGAGATACTTTGATCAAACTCGCACCGTACGGACGTCAAACGCAAAGACGAGAATTGATAAAAAATATTCTTGCGCTGTTATATCGAACGGTTCGAGACTAAATTCAATTCGTGTTCATGTATATTGTTATAAAGCATTTTGCAGTACGTTAAGAAAATTTAATATTATTATTATTGTTATTATTATTATTATTATTATTATTATTAATATTATTATTATTATTATTATTATTATTATTATTATTATTATTATTATTATTATTATTGTTATAGTCGTGTTATAAATAAAGCGTTTTCTTTAACGTAGGCCAATCCCATTGTGTATTTGTGCTTGTGTGTGTAGGCAAATGCTTTGCAAATATTTTCGACTAATTTATCTCTTTTTTTTTTTCAATTGTATAAACGTCCCGAGAAAACTTTAAATTTTAAACATTTTACGCGAGGGATATTTTACGACAAAGTGCACTTAGGGTCCCAGATTTTCATTCGCGCTCCATGTACAATTATTTTTAAATACGTCTCGCAGGAAAAAAAAAACGCATTTCATTCTATTTCCGCATCTTTATATTACATAATATAGCCTGCCGGTTTGCTGCGTTTGCGATTTGCGAATAGTCTGCACCTTCGGCGAAGAAACTACGTGCTAGCGGTAAACCTAATTGCGCGGCATAAGCGATTATATGCTTCTCAATAGTCGAGCGATTGGCGAGACACCGCGACGCTAAAAATTTAAATTCAATATTATGCTCACTTCGAGTTCGGTATTACTATGAATTTCTTTGATTTTTAAATAAACCTGCAGATATAATGACTGACTCGCACCGAGACGGCACTTGTCCTAATGACATCTGGGACAATTACTCGTAAGTGGGAGATGTAAAATTGACGAGTGTTAACGGTATAACCAAATGTAATATTAAAACCGTAGAGTTTTAAACTTAAAATCAAACACTTCGATTGGTCCGCACATGTCATAGCAGCACTCATGATTTATTCAACGATAGCGTACACCTACTATAAAAGTACACGTGATAATAGGTCTTGTACATTTTAATACGTTGCAAACTAGAAAATATGTACCTCACTGCTATCTGCCTATCTATAGATATCATTTATGAATTTGGTTTTGTCGAATTAATTTCATTTTTCCGTTATTACACGTATAATACATGTATAGACGTATTATTATGTTATATAATTTCGTTGAGAACAACCGTCGTCGTATTCAATCGATTCGTTTATGATGATTGTCAACTGTCACGAAACAACATAAATATTGTATTACGCATATAACATAATATTTACATGGGCTACAATACTAGATACATATTATTGTGATAAAATAATGTGAACAACTGTTTTCTAACCGTAAAAGTACATTAAAAAGTACGGTATTGAATGTTCAAAATAAATTGCGCAAATTCGCATTGCGTTTCTATACTATATAATCGATTATAATATAATACTATACTTAAACACCGCTGCAACATAATATATATATATACTGCATGTGCAACCAACTATTTTGTCAACTCATGTAATACTGTAGGTGTACTATTTCTTTACTTGTATATTGTATACTGTATAATATTATAAAAAGTGTATACGACGTAATTGGTTTATTAGTTTCGAGTTATAGTCATTCAACATCAACCAGGCTTATACTGCAGGGTGTTTCAGAAAGATTGGACAAACGCCCAATACATTTTTTTTATCCATTATTTTTAATTTGTATTACTTTTTTTTAACAAATGTTATATAATATTGCATCACAACAAAATTTTATTGAACTTATTTTTTCATTTTTGAAACTCAAATTTGAAAATCTAAAATTTTATTTTATTATTAAAAAAAAAAAAAAATCAATAAAACCATTTTGTAACAGAACTTTTGGAATAATCATAATATTTAAGTATCTTATTAAAGTTTAGTCATTAGTTTCTAATGATTTTTCAAACATTTTGAACATTTGAATTTAATAATTAAAATAATTGTACAATTGTTGGACGTTTCATCAAGATTAGATTAGGTTTAATCTAAATTAATGATATCGTGTGATAAAATTATGTGGCACACAATATTAATTTTTTTACAGACTTATAGAAAAGTCGTAGAAAATTAACGGATAAACCTTTATTAGATTTTTAGGAAAATTAAATGAGTATAGAACAAAAGTTATGGCATTTATCGAATCATCCTGAAACACTCTATATAATATTGCGTAATTTTTCAAAGTTAACTATGTAGGTATATATTATCTTACAGTTTTTACCAGTTTGGTCATAATTTTTACTGGTATATTTTTTCCGTGGTTTTGTGGTGGTGTATTTATTTCGTATAGGGAGTATAGGCGTATATAATCAATTATTGTGTGTATTTAGCTAATACACAGATACTACGGGGAACCCTGATATTATATTATGCTGCAGTTTTATGGTGATTGTGTTTTTGTCGCGGTTTCGGATAAGTTTTCGGTACATCAGTGACCTATCCGATATTAAGTTATTGTTGTAAGAATATTATGTTCTACGCAATAGTAACGTTTCGGAAATTAGACCACTGTGACGAATGTCCAACAGGAGCAGCACGAGCTAATAATACGCCACATCAATATACGAGTATACATAATAATACAGTATCAGCACAATGTTCGCGCCTGCAGTACTTACATCGCATGTATATCTCATTATATACACACTATTGTTAAAGGCGGGATAGTCGAATCGCACTAATTACCTACAAAGAAATGGTCGAATTGACGAATTGCACTTGGATTGAAAAAAGGTAATAGTCAAACTGCACTCGGGTAAAAACCCAAATCAGGTAGTTATTGAACTGCACTCGTTCAAAAAAAAAAAAGAGTTACGATCGAACGTGTATAGTGAAAATCCGTTAAAAATATTACGAATCTTATGTTTACGAACGCTACGGCGGACGTACTATTTAATAGCATTATATATGTATATTATAACGCAGATAACAAAAAATCGACAAAAGGTATCAGGAAAAAATAAATAATATTGAAAAACATATTGACTTATATACTCAAAAGCGTACTACCCGGCTAGAATTTTTAAATGCAGTTTGTCATTACTACAAGAAATGATCGAAACAAAAAAAAAAAAATTATAATATTGACGATTTTTTTAAAAAAAATGTATAATTATAATAATAATAATAAGAATAATATGTATATTATATATAATATAATATTATATAATAATTATAATGTATAAAATATATAATTAACATAATGTGATGTATAAAACAACCATTGTTAACCACGCCAATTATTAAAATCATTGTAATTCCTAAGCCTGTAAATGGGAAGGAAAATGAGTGTTCACTTTTAGTAAATACTCATTTTCCTTGTTTAATTCCTTCAAATGTATGATAATTTTGCCCAAGTGCAATTTGATTACAACCTGTTTTTTACCGGAGTGCAGTTCGACCATTACCTTTTTTAAACCCAAGTGCAATTCGACTAAAATAAGTGCAATTCGACCATACCCGTTAGAGGGTTGCGATTAAATCACCTTTTCGTGCCTTTTTGCAGCACATACTTGGACAACGGTGCGCGTATCGTATTCCCGTTCGGTTCGAACCGCACCACCACAACCATATTATACGTTTACAACCGCCGCTGTCGTCCGTGCCGCATGTTGACCCATACTTGTGTGCAAACGTTATTCTCCAGCTGGGAAATTCATTCGCTCGCATTTCTTTTTGTAAATCAGAGCCATAACGGCGATCCCGCGTGAAAACAATGTAATATAAAATGTACATCAAGTGTCACGAGCAGCCATAGTACCTAGCATCCTTAGACAACTGCACGTTGTACAATCTATACGTATAGTACGTATATAACTGAAACCCGTACTCGCTATCCCGCATAACCTAAATGATTTCGGAATTAACCGAACACTGACACTGATGAACCGTTTTATCCGTTTCCATTATTTATTTTTTTGCTTCCTATACACGTATCGTAAACATTGACTTACGCTGCGTCCTATATAAATGTATATACCGACTGCCCATTGGCCATTACTTACATTATTAGTTCGATTTTTTATCCAACACTGTGTTTGCTTGTATCCTAAACTTCAATGCTTGTTGTTTTTCAAACGTCATTACACGATCGTTACTGAAAAACACGCAATCGTACGGTTTTAGCCGAATTTCACTAAAAAAAATCCGATAACCCGACTAACCCGAGGATCGTACAAAAACAAAATATGTGTTGTAAAATCCGCTGAAACTCGACGTTTTAAATTCAATAAAAGTATATTATTTTCGAGTACACGGCGATCGTATAGGTGCGTTTATTTTTTTTTTTCTATTACATTTATTGATTTGAGATTATGAACGATATGAGATTTCACGAATCATTATTATAATATAGTAATCACACGTGAATTATTATACTTAACTATAGAACTTTGAAGTGTACGTTGGTATATATAATATACGATGACATGGCACATATTATAATCACGTCATTTCAGCACAACAAATAATATGAGCACGCAACATCATAACTATATAGTATATATATACGCTCGTTTATGTTGCATTTAATAGTGCATTGATCGATTTAAAGTTATAAAAGTTATAACTATGCGAGCGAGAAGAATCGTTGCAAGCACGTTCGATTGTGGAAAAAATTAAACGAAAAGTGAAATTCGGTATACGGCGAGAAAACATTTTGTCATAAGACAACGGAAAACGTATATAAGTGAAAACGAGAGTATTTCGTACGCGTATACACACAGTCTATATAATAATAATAATAATAATAATAATAATAATAATATACAATACATAATCGCGGTATATACCACTGCGTGACAATGCACATAATGCGGCGGAGTTGTTTGAAAAACACTAAGGATTTATCGAGTTGGATTTTCCGCAAACCTCGGGGGAAACACACATCAATACGTTCGATATGTGTATACAACGTTTCGATTTTTTTTTCTTGATTTTTTTTTTTTTTATTATTATATATTTTTATTACACCCATCTTTTTTTCGTTTCGTCCCGTATATTATATGTGCAAACGGATTGCGTTGCTCGCGTCTCTCCGGGCTCGTATATAACCCGTCATATCTGCTTTTCCCCGGAGGTATATTCACGGCCGCAGGAAAAAAAAAACACCCCTCCCCTCTTCACCCATCGCTGGCCTATGGTTAAAACTCTTTTCGCCCTCGCCCATATACTCACTTCTTCATTCGTTCGCCGCCTCCGTGCACATTGTTTACGACGATCACCGGGACCGTGAATTTCCTCGCTAACCGTTTTGAAATTAGACCGGTCGAAAGCTGTATATGGCAAGTTTGTTTTTAGATTCTCTCCCCTTAGGCAAATTTCGACTTTGTCCACTGTACCATTTTTTTCTCCTTCGGTTCTCGTTTTGTGTATTTATATTTCCGAACGTAATCCGCCGGGTTATAATTATTCATTTTTTCCCCCTCGACAAAGCATCATAATTGGAATATTATAAACACGTGGGATTAACGCGGCCACTGAGTTCGCATTGACGACGTATTTCAATATTGAAGTTTTTATGCATCACCTCGTATAATCATTGATTAATTAATACATTTAATCTAATTGTATGATATACCGATTCGTTTTTCTCCTCGTTCGTATAATCATCGCCATCACTGCGAGCATTCATGAGCAATGTACAAGTAAAAAACTCTTATAATTAATTCTAAAAATAATCATATATAAGTAATTATAAATATAATTTATCAAATATCGAAAAAGGTACTTTTATTTTATATAGGTATTTATTTTTATAGTATAAAAATAAAAACTTTCTCACAATGAGTTCTTATTTATATAATATGAATGGCATATAGTAATAATTGCTCATCATGTGTATAGATTATCTTCGTATTATTTATACTAAATTGTACTTATATATTATAATCAAATTTTGCCGACCGATGGATGATGATTCATACTCGCCTCCTTATAGTCACAGCCCTCGGCTCCAAATCGTTTACGTTGAAGAATCCATATTAACCTATAAATTAAAAGAATATTTTCAAATTCACCGTCAAGAATTGATCCAATTTCTGCTTAACCGAAGAAAATAAACAAGTTTTTTTGAAGGTTATATATTAAGTATTCTTGGATTTATGCTTGAATAAAACCGACTAAATGGGCCTTTTACATTGATATGTAGGTATAAATATCGCGTGTGATTACTGATAAGTGATAGTACTCGTAATATTGTCCTTTATCTTTTCAGCATATAGGCCAGAGGTCACCAACCTTTTTAAAGAAAATTAGTGATCTACATTCGACATTTTAAGTCCCTGCAGGTGATCGACGTCCAGAATAATTTAGACTTTTGATAATTTAGAGATTTGTTTCGATAAGCAAAAAAAAAGGGGTCGTCCCAGCTCTAAAGAATAATAGTTTATTATTACTTCGTAACAATAATGTTCGCGCACTATTCGATTATCTATTACACGATATCCATTGATAATGGTAAAATTAATTTTTACAACGACCTATCTATATATTATATGCCTAGGAAGATCGACCAATCGATTGATTGCAGACGACCAGAAAAGGTTATCGTCCCCTGACGATATAAGCCATTTTCAACCAGATTGTTAGACTTTTTGTACTTTGCAATTTGTCGGAAAATGTTTATTATATTTTATATATTATGTAACACGCGTGATAACATTCGTAAGACCCGACCCGTGGAAAAGTTCCATGGACGAGTCCACTGGACGTTAAAACTCACGCGAGCTGAAGCTGCAGACACGCGCCTGTAGACGGGCGATGACACATTGGACGACGTGCAGAAAGTTTCCGCGCTCGCATTATACACGAGTACAATACGGGGGTATACACACAGCAATTCCCCTCCCCCCCACCGGTCGCGAGCACGTCATAATACGAACGGTGGTGGGTATATAATAGTAGTTATTTTTATACACGTCTGAACTCTGACGTACACGGCGACCGTTGTATAGTTTGTTTGTCGAGACGAATGTCAGAAAAAAAAGAAAAAAGTAGTGGGTTATACAACTTGCTGCAAAATCGTATTGTTTGACGAACTTTTGTTACGTTTCCGTGGGCAATTTCTCTATGCGTACACGTGAAACGTTCGTGTGCGTGTGTGTTTTTGCTTTACAACGCGTGTTTACAACATCCAACAACTATTGCTGCAGTATATCCTGTTACACAGGTGCGCAAACACAGCGAGAGATCCCCAGTGGACACGTCGGTCACGTTTTCCGGTAGAAAAAAAAAATAAAAATACGTCAAGTCGCGTACAACTCTATATTACCTATATTATATTATTATTAATACATACACGCATCTACTCGGGGTTTTTCGCGGTGAAAGTATGTTTTTGCGAAACTACAATATACTCGTATATACGTTATACACACCGACAACAATATAAACATCAAAAACAGTGACTTGCACATCTAATTATACACGCGAGCAGTGTGGTAGGTTGTAATAACAATAATAATAATAATAATATAACAAACAAACAAAATAATAACTAATAAGATAGGTGTACGCTATTTTTATTTTTTTTTATTTTTTTTACATTTTGACCAAACCGATTCGAAATACTACTGTGCATACAACAATACAACATGACAACGGCGGCAATGAAAATTCCGTAGAATATTTACATTATTATCGTAATGATATTAGTATAATATACGCTGCTCCTGTATTATATTGTTAAATTCGTGTTTTATTTTCCCGGTAAAAAGCTCAATACATATTGTATTATTTTATTTTTCAAATCCGCAAAACTAATAAGCCGTAGTTAATACGTGCATTGTGTGTTCTACCATACTATGTCATCACCACATTCATAATATGTAAATATACACATACTCTTGACGAGTCGATATTTCACACTAAAAACTAAATATAGATATCTCTTATTTACTACTTTATTACTATACTACTTATGTCAGTTCCTATGCACGTCTTCCACTTCTTATTATACAATATTGTAGTCCCTACTTTTTGTAAATTTTGCTACTACACACTTCCATTTTTTTAGGTCAAACATTTTTCAAGGGTTGTAACTAGTAAACATAAACTTTTATTTGTCCATTTGTCATAGTATAATGTATGTAACTCATTTAATTATAAAATCTTAATCTCGAAACATTAAAGTTTCAATCGTGCTTTCCATGATGCTGCTAATCCAAAGTTAATTTAATATTATTTATTTACGTGATTTTTCTGCGTTTTGTAGTGTTGACATAGCTATATTAATAAAATAATTCTATTGAGGTGTTTAGTGAAATATGAAAAATAAGTAAATAAAATTGATTATTTTAGGTAATATTTTAAATAATTATTCATCCAAATACTATTACATCATACTATTACTATACACCTAAAATTTACTATACAAAAATAAAAAAAAAATTTGTATAAATATTATGCTGAAATTCTGTAAAAAATTTTAGTTATATTATTAATGGAATATGAATAAAAAATTAACTCCACGTGAAGGTACCTCAGTGATAATACACAATGCGTTTTTCGTCGTGAAAATTATATTCGTAAAATTATTTAATAAAACTTTATTTTAGGTACGTATGTCATGAACAAATTCAAAAAAATGTGATAAAGTTGGTCTAAAGAAGACTTCACAAAGAATTCATCCTATTTACCTATACCTATCGGTTTTCATTAATAATTTATAGAAAATATGTGTGCTGGTACACGAGTAAGTATTGTTATTTTCAATTTCGTTATCAGTTAATTATACGTACCGGAGGAATAAGTTCACACGACACGGGTAGTACGTAAATAACACGAAAAAAATTACAATACAATATAATGTTTAGTAGTATAATTTAGCAATTAAAAATTTAAAATCCTATTTACAGGAAAATAACCCAACATTTTTTACTTTATTGATACTTTTTTTTTATCCCGCTTTTGTTTAATATTTATAAAAAAAAAAAAAACTTTAAATTACATAATGTTATATATGCTGATAAACCGGATAAACCTTTTTCAAGGGCTTCCTATCCCCCGTTATATTTTTTCTCCTACGATAAAATATAATTATTGATCTAGATTTGCGATTTATGTGAACCCGCGTGTATATGCAATAATATTATACACATATTTCGCTGGTATATCACAGATATCTACATGTTCGTACACTAATATATTAAATCGTCGTGTACATGTTACGAATAAATGATGCGTTTACCTTTTATTGTTTCCATGTCAAGACCTCATTATATGAATCACATAACGTAATAATATGTATGGATATAGTGCCGTATCGATATAAGTAATAACGTATAGATAGTAATACCCATATTAACTACCTGTACACACAGTGGCGTACCTGTGGGTGGCGGGGGCGATGGGGGCATTCCCCCCCTCCCTCCCTCGTGGGCCGTATAATATTTGTGCTCTGTTATTAGTTGTTTTTGGTGTTTTTATTATTATTTTAATTTTTTCTTTTTTATTAAAATTATTATTTTATAAGGTAGTCAGTTATTACTTATTAGCACGATTTATTAGCATTAACTAGTAACTACGCTCAAAAATGGGCCAGGATCGCTTATGCGGGTTTGCATTATTACATAATATATCTACCAGGAAATCAGTATACCAGTTGATGATATCATTGAAAGATTTTCTAATATAAAAAACAGGAAATTTGACTTTGTATTATAAACATGCATTATATTATATTTAAATAAATAAAATCTCTCGTTTTATGTATTACATTTATATTTTAAAACTATAAAATAGCCTAATTCATGTGTCTATTACTACATTTATCGTAACTGTGACGCTACTTTTTTAAAGTAATTTTCTATAATACGAGGGGGTGAAAATATATCCCCCCCCGTAAGAAAATCCCAGGTACGTCACTGTGTGTATAGTTTTTAACTAAACAAACTATTTTTACGCGTATACGTTACGTATGTCTACTCCAGCGGAGTGTGACCACGAAGAAAATAAACCATCTCACCAATGTACTCGCTATATGTGCAAAACAACGATGACAACTGCACGAAACGCTATAATTATGTTTATAATATAATATAATATACATATACAGGTCACATAGTGGCTATATACCTTCTTGTGCGTAGTAACGGTTTACATGTGAACCGAAAACTTAGGCTCTGTCAACCCGACCGTAGCCGTAATAATGTATTCGCTGTACTTCATATTTTATATATATATAGGTTACCGTATATCATGTATTGTAATACATGATAATTTCTGGTTCTATTCGGATCATCAGATGCTGCGGCAACGAAATTCAAAATACCGTACTGTGAGTATATAGACATCGACGATGACGATGTTTCCTTATAATAAAAGTCTCAATACGTTTTTTATTTATTTTTTGTTTTAGTATTTTTTTCGTAGTTTTTTGTCAGTTTTCTTAATATTAGGTAAACATGCGCTATTTTCATGGCCTTATAATTTTATCTAAATACAAACTATTAAGTAGCCGAACAGTGTAAAATAATGTCTAATGTTTTTCGAAGAACTAAAATCTAATTATACTATACACTCGTATATAATGACTATAATAATTTGTAGCCCAAAGTGCAGTTCGACCATTACCTGCGTATTCGGACCGAGTGCAGTTCGACCGTTACGTTTTAAGTAAAAAATATAATTATCGACTATTCTCGTTCAAATTCGCGACTCTATAATATAACGGATATGCGGTCTCTATAATATTATATAGGTAGTACATGTATTAATAGTAGCTTATAACACTGTTTAATGCAGTTTTATCATTGTGAGCGTCGAACTTCGATACAGCTCATTTAGGTGTACATAATACAGGGTGATTTGTTAAACAAGCTCACCCACATTTTTGACCGTAAAAATTAAAAATAGCGGACAACATAGTTTTTGTGGTAATTAAAAAAAAAAAAAAAAAACGAAAGGAATCCAAATTCTAGCATTTTTTACGACCGAAATAGAGGGGTGAGTATGCTTAACAAATCACTCTGTATATACGATCTGTGCGAATATTATAGGTAGTGTATCCAACCGATTATTATAATAGTAACGTGTAATGTATAAGCCAATAATTCGATGTACGAAACGATTCGGCCAAAAGTCAATTTCACCTAAATATTACCGCGTTTCCGATGGTCACGATTTTCATTTCCGTATCGTAAAACAATGACCATTCGACATGATATATATATACATACATCTATTACGGCATTTGTAAATGTGTTAGGTATCGAGAGTGTGCGTGAATTACTGTATGTAGGTCATATGTGAATAACCATTAGCCAGAAGGTATGTACGGATGGTATAATTTTGTTTGTATTGGTTCTGTTTTTTTTTTCTCTTTTTTTTCTTGTTCGCCGAGACGGTCGCGGTCTTCCATTATTCCACGACAATTTCCATTAATTGTGCAAAAAAAAAAAACAATAACATGAAAATACAATTGCAGACGAGAGACGGAAATATAGGTACCTACCTATAATGTACAAAGTATGAACTGGTCAATAGTAATACACGCTATTATTGTACACGTATATATTATGCTTTATTTAGATATTACCATTGATTGTAATTTATAAATATTTATAATCAATGATATTACTCGTGGCAGATAATCAGATAACCGTGCGAAAAATTCGCAAAAAATATAGGTACCATCATTTACGCTGCGGACAGGGTTCGAACCTGTGCGGGCAGAGCCCATTGGATTTCAAGTCCAACTCCTTAACCACTCGGACACCACAGCCGGTTTCAAAATAAGTGACATTGTTCGTGATTTGGAAGCGTTTGGATCGCTAACGTATAGATTCATAAACCTACGGAATAAACTAACTTACGAGTAATAATAAAGGACAAGTAGAGGAAACGCGTTAACCAACTGTATAGACTACAGAGACAATGACTATTAAAAAGTTATACTTTTTATATTTCAATCATTTTTTCCGTGTTTTTTTTTAAAAAAAAATTTCGACCCTATATTCTTTTAAATACATACTTTCAAACGTTTTAGGCTATACTATAGAATAATAGGTATAGGTACATGATTACACGACTATATTGAAAATAAATATATTATAGTAGAGATATTTTGCGAGCCTATATGTATGTGTATAAATTGTGTCGATAAACTTCACTAAAATAAGACAATTACCTACCACCCAATTGTTTCTGCTGCTGAATACTATTATTATAATTACGATACAATTTAAAATTAAAATAAATAAGAGATTTGATAGGTAAGGAAAAAAATAATCGATGGAAAACATATAAAAATTAATACACGCATTGAGCAATTATTTCTATCGGTAAGACAATCGTTAAAAAACACTTATATTCTTATTTGTTACACGTGTAAATCGGTCGATTAGGTATGCTGGCATTGCTTTGTTTTAGGAGTATATACATTTTGTTCATAAATAAAAAATGTATACATCTTAACAACACGAACTAAGCAATGTTACCTATCTACCTACCATGTACAGGTATCTACTAATTATAGTAATTATACTATACAGACATACGGTCATAATTCATAAGTCGTAGCCATACAAATTCTGATGTTAACGATTGCGTACAAGTGCAAATAAATATTTTATTTAGTGGACAATATAACGAATATTATTGTATCTGACGACGGGACACGGTTTTATATAATTTTACCATAAAAATGGCAAAGGTTTGGTTCAGAGAAAAAAATAAATCCAAATATAGCTATAGCCCTATTATAGTTATAGGTATACTCGCTATATCTATATGTAGGTATACTACATACATTGATTAAATATACATAGATAGACCAAGTGATAGGAAAAATCGTTAACGCTTTATAAAGTGAAATGGGAGCCAGAAATGTAGTAGTGCGGAAGCCAGGCCAATAGGTTGCGCTCACGGACGAATATACCATATATATACGTCCATGGTTACGCTGTTAGTAATTTGTTCCGCGTTTGTTTCAACGTTAGAAAAGTATGAAGCTAAAGTAACACTTGAAAATTGCTCAAACAGTTATTTTGCAGGTTACTTGGGACACAAATATTTTAAAAAATTTAAATGTAACAATTGTTCAAATGTAATGATAAAATCTGATGAAGAAAATCAATTTAACGAACAAGAATTTCTTATTTTTTGTAGAAACTATGACTCTAAAACATCTGATATATTTTTAAAAAGACCAACACATAGCTTTACGCAATTTATAACTTTAGCACAACAAATAATTAAAAAAACAGTTGAAATAATGCCTCACAAATAATTCATACGTCAATTTCTTTTTGATAAAATAAAAAGTAATTTGTCATATATCTGTAAAACAATGCGTTAATTGATCGTGTATATTAAATGACAACAAATAACTATCACCACTGTTGATCTTGCTGTGTTCTCATACAAATCGATGTGTCACACCATTTTTTTTTTTTTAGTCGGCGATTCGAGCGTGAAAAACGCGTGACAAGCTCAAAAACGACGTGACGTCTTGATTCGTATGAGAATTTTGCGAAAAATACAACAAGAGCGTTTATTTTTACGTTAAAGATAATATTCTAAAAACAATTTGAAGAAACCCATATTTTGAAGATAGAAAAAATTTTCAACAAAATTTTCATTGGGCTATCCCAGTGAGTACGCATATACTAGTGACCTCATTCATTTCAGAAACACCCTGATAAATTTATATTTTATAGGTTTACCATATTTTAGATTCTGAGCGGATGGATGAATGTAATGATCTTACAACGTATTTTTTTCTGGTTGTTAAGTGGATTGGATTTAATTGGTACTTTGGGAGGTCTAAAATGAAGTCTACGCTCAGAACCTAAAATAATATAATGAACTTATTGAACAGTCAGATTCAGTAAATAATAACATTGATTAAATACGTTTAAAGTAATATTTAAGTATATTTAATCAATGATAATAATAATAATAATATTCATTATTCAATATCAATTTATATTCGTGGAATTGAGACTTCTTATCGCGATTTTATATACGGGTGTGCGATTTTTTCCCGGCGTACTCCTGACCACCGTAGGTATGTTTTCATTGTCTACTTGATTTATATAATTATTTGGTGGTCAATTACTGTACCCGCCATCTATTGACATTCTTAAGTTACTAATATTCATATTCCCATATTGTCCATTGACTTGGTCTATCTATGTATATCTATTCAATGCTACACACTACCTAAACCTTCGTCCATTTATAAAATATTCAATTGTTATTCAACGTCACGCGCGCGACGTGCAAGTTAATACTTATATATATATATATATATATAATATATTGTATAGTGAGGCACGTGCACACGCACAAATTATTGAAAAAATTCCGATTAAATCAATAACGTGTAACGCGGATTAAACATTGCAGTGCAGGAACCTATATAGTATATAATATGCAATATGTATTATGTAACTATGCAAGTAGGGTAGGTATCTATACTATATAGAATCGTTAATTATTACTCACTGTCTATGATGATATACATTTATCAATAACAAACAGTGTAGAATAACATGGAACATTGGAAAACGGTTTTTTTATTAAAAGGTCACCGATAATAATAATAACACAATTTCGTAGTTTTATTGAAAATCAAGTTAAATTAGATAGAAATATATATATATATATATATTGTAATTAAATCTCATTATAAATCCATAATAACTATTACAAATTATTAAGGTTTCCAATGATAATATAATAATTTCAATAAAGGTTAGGTTAGTCTAGGTAGGTAAGTACCTCGTATACCTAAACGGGCTATACGTATGAGTATACCTACTTATTTAAATGGGTAGGCGGTAGGTAGGTTATAGGTACTGTTATTTGGGTAACTAGTTAAAATAATTACCCATTTTTAATTATAAAAAGTAGGTACCTACAGAAATCCTTATGCTGTGGTTACGATTTCAAATACACTAGATACACTCATACCTACAGTGTTGTAAAGAATATTTTTAAAAAGTATTCAAGATAGGTACTACTTACATACTTAAACTATAAAGTAGGTAGATACCTACCTATTTTAAATACTACTCAAATATCTTAAAATGCAAAGTATTTCAAATACTACCAACCTACACAAATACTTTAATAAAGTATTTAGAATATTTTTGAAATATCTTTAATTTTTTTTCTGATTTTTAATAGTGCATAATATTTATATTGGACCATTAATACACAGTCATTACTACTCATAAAAATAAAAATAAAGTGACCTACAAGTTAACGGTTCAATACATTTGCTCTATCTTCTACATACTATATTAAAATTGATTAGGTAAATATACATATACCTAGTATATAGATATATATTTAATCAATAATATTAATATAAAGTAAATTTTCTTTCACAACTGGTATTATAAATAATAATAATATTTAAAAAATATCTATTTATAGAAAAAACTCGTGTTTGTTCCCCAAACCTTCAGCCATATTTACCTATAGGTTATAGGTAATAGGTACTGATCAAAACTATAATAAATTGGAATGGATAATAAAAATAATTGTTCAAAGTATATAGCAAAATTATTCAATATAAATTATTATTCAATACGAAAACAAGTAGGTATTTAAAATACTATCAAAAATACTTAATGCTGAAAGAATTTAAAAAAATATTTGAATACTTCTACTCAAATATGTACCTACTTTACAATACTGCAGCTTACCTATACGGCTATACCTATACATTATTTTAAATCATGATAGTCGCTTATATAGATAAACCGATTACCTTTATACTTACTTATATTGTGTACAACAACAACAATAAAATTAATAACTGCTAAATAAATAGACTAGGTCTTGTAGGTACCCAGTAAGTAGTAGGTTGTAACCGTTATATATCTGCCATATACCTAGGTTGCACTGTATAATGAAAATTATAATTGTTTCATTATCATCACTTTTCTATTAGCTATTACTATTATAATGGTTGAATAAATGAATTGTATAAGATTGAATCACAAGACAGACGAAAACAGTGTCTCAACATAATATTTTACAGCTTACACGTTGAGTTCGTTATAAAATGTACTGTTTTCAACAGTTCAACCATCCGCTGCGGTGTCCGAGTGGTTAAGGAGTTGGACTTGAAATCCAATGGGCTCTGCCCGCACAGGTTCGAACCCTGTCCACAGCGTACGGTTCTAAAAAATTTTTTGCAATTTTTTTCCATTCAATTACTATTTGATCATATACAATATATATTACTACATTTTATATTATTATGCTGTTAAATTAATCACGTTTTGTGAACTCATTTATATTTTATTTTTTTCATAATTATTAAATTTTTTTTTTTGGAAAATATTTTATCTTTTAACCTAACCTAACTCGTAGATATTGAACGGAAGAAAGTTAATAATACTATAAGCGGTTTCCGCATGTTTAATTTAGTTAGAAAAAGGAATTAAAGGCTCTGGGGCCGGGTATGAGAAACGCGAGTTTACACATGTTTTTTCCTATACAATAATCCGTGTGTCGACTAAAAAATAATAGTACCTACGTCAAGCTGCACTCTCACATCTCTTATCTGTATAGTGTGCAAGTGTAAGTCTCGGGGAGCAGCAAAGGAATTCGGAAAATTTGATGATCGATTCGAGAAAAGGAAATGAACAGAACTGCAATAGACTTTATCGTCATTACGACCGTCTCTAAATGTGTATCTGCGCAGCTCTTATTATAAATTGCACGCATAATTAGTTCCAAATTATTTTCACATTAACTGGTCCCGCAATAAAAGTCGTAATTAAAGGGCGCATATGATACAAAATGCCTGTGGAAGTGTGAAAACGCATTTATTATTTATGTATAAAACACAAATCTCCCGAATTTTACACGGATATGATGAGTGTGACAAGTACACACAATATCAATAACGGCCCGGTATATGCGTATAGAACGCGCCAGTCAGCTTATACAAGCTATTAGAGATATTTAACTATTATATTTTATACTTTCGAGCTTATTCTTTTTCTTATGTTATTATTACTTCTTTTTTCATTTTTTTCATTTTTTATACTAATCCTCTTTACAGAGTGTATTCCCTTTGATTTTCAAATAATAATAGGTACATACATTTTTTTTAAATCTGTTTTCGGATTATACGCCTTCTTTATCGGTAGATTCGTCATAAATCACGTTTCATAATAACGAATTATTCTATATTATGTACATTAATATATTATGGCCGTCGGAAATGCACATCGATGTGTGTACACATAAACATAATATTGTATTATACTATCATTATGTAATTGTATTGAGTACTGTAAATTGTAATGTGTTATGTTATTATTATTATTATTATAATTATTATTATTATTATTATTATTATTATTATTATTATTATTTATACCTGATATTATTTGCGATCCGAATCCACTTGTTTGCATTAATTAACGAGTAATAACAAACCATCCACCGGCTGTCCATATTTGTATATATAATAGTATATGGTTTCGGTTAATTTAATAACAGTCCTTGGTCTACACTACAGCAGGCCTGGGAGCAACCGACCGGCGAAATGTGTCATTTGATTACTCGGAAATCTAATATTGCACTCCTGTGCACAACCTGTATAGATTAGTTTCCGACGACCAAGTTGTATACCAACTCGTATTTATAGGTAATAATGTATATGAATGTTATTTTTCTATACTTTCCGTCTCGCCGCGCGGCTTTAAAATCCGATTTCCGAATCCAATTATTGTCTGCTTAATGCCCGCGTGTACAATTATAATAATGTATAATATATACACGCACTATACTATACAATATGTATATATGCGCACTACGAAACACATTTTAACGAACTCACTCCCACCACGCAGCACATTCTGGAAATCTCTCGGAAAGTGGAAATAATATTAATAATTGCAATAATAATAATGTTAATGGTAAAGTACTTACGGTGCTCTACTTTGCGTCAAAAACGTACGCAATATATTTTGTTGAAATATTAAATTATAATCATGCAGAAAGTTGCGACCCAAGAAAATTGTTCATAAACAATTAATCAGGGATCGAAACCGTTTCAACATTTAACAGTTTCGGTTTTGGTTTTGAGAACGGTTTTCTAAACTTTATGATTTTAGTTTGGGTTTTGAGAATGGTTTTTTAAACTTTATGGTTTTGGTTTGGGTTTTGAGAACGGTTTTTAAAATTTTTCAGTTTCAATAACGATTTTTAAAAATATTGGGTTTTGGTTTTTTGAATAGTTTTTAAAAATGTTGATTTTAGTTAAATATCTGGCATAGTTAGACATCATAAGTGAACGCATGAAAAATATTGTGGGGGGGGGGGTGAACCAATATAGCAAATTAATGTTTAGTTGAACCGTTTTATATCCAAGTATTAGAGTAGTGAGTTTACCTATTATAAAAAAGTAAAGGTAAAAAAAACTTAGAATTAGAGTCAAGAGCATAATTTTATATTTGTTATTTATAATTTGAATTTTAAGTTAGTAATTACCTCTAACCTTAAATTACATAATAGGTAAATTCACTCAAGTACTTAATAACAAAATTGGTTCAACTAAATGCACATTTGATGTATTGTACTTTTGCAAGGAAAACCACATATGTTTATTTCATTATTTGAGAACATTTGTAGTTTACAATACCATATTACTAAATGAATAATATTATTAAAATTATTGGTTTTTAATTTCTTAGATTCATTTCTTCCTACTTCCTAACGACCAAAGATTGGAATTAACTTGATTAACTTGTTAAAAACTAAAAAGTTTAAAAAAATGAACTAGTTAATTATTTTTGTTTTTAACTTAATAACTTATTGAGTTCAAATTGTTATTGTTTTAATTAAACCTTTTATAGTTAATTATCATTATTGTACAGTTAAGATAATTGTAATTTAGTTCCTTTTCTTTTATCAATAATTGATACTGCTGTGGATGAAATTTTTGTACATGTCTCACTAAATTCGCTGCATGTTTTCCAACCAAGGTGGTAGAGCAACCTTCAACTAGGCATTGGCTTTTATTTGTAGCATCATTATGTTTAAAAAAAGTCGTTCAACTGGATTTCTTTCTCCCATTTTCATATAATAAATAACGAGTTGTCGAGTTGAAAAATGTTTACACTTTAAGCAAAACCTCAGAGACTGATGACTGATGAGAATGAGATACGCAATTGATTCAATGTCTTTGGAGCTGACGCGTGTTAGCCGAATACAAAATAATAGTAACTAAGTATAAACTAATAAGTAATATTATAGACGATTATTTCAAATAACAACTATATAGACGTGTATTAACCGGATAGGGAGGGGCGCTACGAATAACAATAGAAAATAGTTGTGGAATTTAATTATTAAATTTTAATATAAAATATAAATAGAACAATATTCCGTATCCGCACTACTAATATTTCGTGATAACTGATAGCATCGGGAAATTCCAACATACCAGTCTCATTTCGCTTCGTATATGAATATTCATTTTAACAAGAACTATCAATAATACCTACATATAAGTATTACTTTATAAAATTAGAAGAAATCGATATTAGATTAATCCAATTTTAATTGGTTTTACAAACGGTTTTTAATTTCTTCGGTTTCGGTTTGGGGTTTTATGAACGGTTTTTTAAATTCATAGGTTTCGGTTACGATTTTTAAACCGTGGTTTTAAAGCTTTTGGTTTCGGTTACGATTAAGGTGTTAATAAATCAAAAAACAGGGTTATAACTGGTTTTTTAGAAAACCAGTTAAACCGGTTTCGATCCCTGTAATTAATACACAATTGAAATTCTTGAAAAAACGACGTTAAAATTCAAATTATAAGTGTGAAAAGCGCGTAAATCTCCTTCAAGTTTGAAAATCTTTTAAAAATACACAACAATAATATAATAGATTTGTCTTAAAAAACACTAAATGTATATAATATATTTATATAGTTTATGATTAAAAACCAAACTGAGTGTTGGCTATATCTTTGTAAGTCTAGAATAACCGCAGGTAAAATGTGTCCTTATATGTTGGACTTTTCTCACAATAATTAGTCAGAAGTGATCTATAGATCTAAAATAAACAAATTGCTTAAATGATTAATAAATCGAACTAATCCTGATTAGAAAGAATGTGAACCGTGTAGAAGACACAAATTATACATAGTTGTTTAAATTCATACATGATCTTGACATGTATTTTCATTTTTCAACCATTTATCAACATCCTGCAGGACCAGCAACAACTATAAGTACAGAAAATATTATAATGAAACAACTGAATAATAATAATGCGCTATACTGTTTTTTATCCGACCATCGTCATCGACGGGAACGGTACCGCGTGCAAAGGCGCGTAATTCGAACTTTTTTTCTTTGCATCAAGGCGATTTTTTATAAGTGCCAATTAAAACTTAGACCGATTTATTTCATATTTTTTTTTTCCTTTCGAACACAACAAATCGGATAGTACACGACGTTGCAGTATACTGCGGTTATGCTTCCAACACGAATTTTGAATATTATATACGTTCAAACTTCACTCCAACTTATTTTTACGTTGCAAAACTAATACAACTACGTTATAACGATGAATGTACCAACATAAAACGTAACTACAGATATATACATGTATACATTATCTCCACGCGAATAATGCGACAATTTAAATTTGGCTATAGTTTGCTTATACGGCTTCTATATCTAATTTTTTTTCCATAAAACGTAATTCTTATTATTATTATTATTATTATAATTATGATTTTTTTTTTCTTACGATATTGTTAAATTTTCTAAAACCTCCGAAGTATGTTGCGCTGTCGCGTACCGTCGAAAAGTATTTATAATGATCGCTGCGTAAATTAAAAAGCGAAGGGAAACGAACAGTGCAATATATATATATATAAATATTTTATATAAATATTTATTTAATTATTAACTTCCATATTATATAGGTCAGCGGAAAAAATATACAGCTCGTGTTCAACTGTCTGAGCGATTTTGTGTGTTCTACGGTGATAAGAACTATTTTTCAAAGATTTAAGAAGTCTGAGTTTTTGACAATCGCAGCGGAGGAGAAAATAATATTTTGTATGCAAATGTTATACGTATATATACCTATATAGCACAGTTATCTTTCAGCGCTCTCTTCTGCTCTCGCGCATATTATACACGTCCCGTATTTTTCATCCGTTTCATTTTTTTTCGTTTATCATTAAACGTTACACTTATATTATTTCTATCATTACACATAATGCATATTATTTACTTATTATTTATTATTATTATTAGAAACATTCTAACGTTTCTTTTTTTTTTTTTCGTTGCTTTTCCAGATTATCGTCGTGCCCCACTCGCACAACGATCCGGGATGGCTGAGAACGTTCGAGGGCTACTACCACTTGCAGACCAGTAAAGTACTGAACTACATGGTAGAAAAAATGACCGTATTCAAAAACATGACGTTTATTTGGTCCGAAATTTCGTTTTTCGCACTGTGGTGGGAAAGGTAAGGTCGTTTTGTGTTGTTTTATGAATTATAATTAATATACCGTTATAAGATATAACGCCGTAGAGCGAGTCTTTAGTTGAGGGGTGGGTATACGAGGTTTTGTGTTAATTTTTTTCATACGAGCGTTTTAATACATTTCAACTACTGTAACCTATTGTTACCGTTGGGAATTCCGATGTGTAAAAAAAAAAAAAAAAACTGAAAAAACATGATTTAATATTTTTGTACGAACAAATAAAAACGTGTTAAACACGTCGTTGAAATTAAATTAATAATGGCCTAAACGAAAAGTTAAAACAATTACGACAAAACTGTTTATATTAGGTATTCAAATTTTATTAAAATACAAACATTTATTACATATAACACTGTAACATATTATTGTTCAACATATATAATATTGTAATTCGTGATTACTCAAATACCTGAGCCTTTAAGGTTAAATTTATCTTTAAAATTTCTTTCCTATTTTCGATTTTAATTTATCTTATATAATAAATTAATTGTTTACTAGCACTTGAGTTTTGAATCATAACGGTACAAATCCTATGTTAATAGAAAATATTTTGAATTTTTTTTTTTTGTTTTTTAAGTACAGTTTTTTAAGTATGTAGTAATAATACATGAATAGTTGATTTGTTGCGTGGTTTCGTGATAATAAAATCACTAAAGAAATGTCTAGAAATAATACTGTTCTTTGGTCTTAACCGTTTTTATATGCTGCCCTGGTAAATGAATTAACTTCAAAAATATCGGTGGCACAGATGGGTGTGAGAGCTGCACTTGAACCTCGTCTGATTCCAGAATTGTTTATATATATTATATTATATAGGTATACTATCGTTTATATACTCGTTTGCACAGCGGTATATCTACAATGGACATTTAAAGAACAATTACTCTTATCATTAACCTCCCATTAATCACGTTATTCCCTTCGGTCCAGGGTCACAAAACTACAATGATATATATAAACATCTGTTTCTGGACATTTCCAGTATCGTTGAATTCTCGGTGCGTACAGCGCAGCAGGTTCACGTGGTGGTACCCTCGTGCACATTGCAGTATTATCAATCACCGAACGTTTTCACAAATACCGCCGTAGTTATATTCGTGTGTTTATAGCCTTTGTGTCTATTCTATATGCAGGGCTTTTGTTTATGCAATATACCTTTGTGCCGGACCGCTGGGAGGAGAAGGGTCGAAGTCTGTGCAATTACCACCAATAAGCTGCAGTTCTCGTCCCACCTACTGTCTTGCATGTTCTACTATCAGCGCCAAATTTAGTGAGGGGGTTACCGTGTTGCCTCTAGCGATAGCAACGGCAAATTTTAAAACTGCCTCTACACGTATATTATATCATTTAACAATGTAAATAATACTTCTCCATGTATTGAAACTCAATTTTGTTGTCTCAGGAAGGTAAAATTCTAAATACGGCCCTGTTTACTATACGTATCGAACTCAACTAATGCATTTTAAATATCCACCCTAATGAATAATATTCGAAATGTGCAAGGTTCGCACCTAGGAACGCCGATTAAAGAACAAGTATAGACCAGATAAATGTATCGACCTCTACAGCTACACATATATACTTACCAGCAGGGGTGTATTACTAATTACGGATATGGGGAGTAGATAGATCGCCCCCGTGTGCCGTATTTATATACTGTTGTATTTTGTGGTCATCATTGATATTGATTTATATAAATCATAAAGAGCGCCCGTCACACGCGATGTACAGGGTGGCGGAGTAAAATCGACCACATTTGAGATAAGCATAACTTTGGGAGGGCACATTGCAGAATATTGCCGAATATATCATTATGTAGTACGAGATAGGAAGTTTATTTGCAATGGCACAGCATGGCTCGTTCGCCGTACAGAAATTTTTCCGAAACAATAAGTCAATTGTGGCTCTACACAACGCGCAATCTGCACGCGTTTCGGTATTCCTCCGTGTTCCCAATCATCGAATTGTTTTAAAATGGAGAACACGTCTAAGAATCCTTGGGGTCAAATTTCCATGTTCCCAAAAATCTTTAACCCATTTCAAAATCGATCAGCGGTTGGGAATAACTCCATGCCGAGGAAGTCCGAATCATTGTTTCGGAAAAAATATGTCTTTACGGTGAAAGAGCGATGTTGATGAACTCTTCATTGTACCATTGCTACTAAACTTCCCGTCCCGTACTACATAAAGAGACATTCGGCAATATTCTGCGATGTCCGCTCCTTAAGTTACGCTTATCTCAAATGTGGTCGTTTTTGCTCTTTTTCTCCACCACCATGTACCTACATTAATTGCACCTACATATTATTACAGTGCCTATATTTACTATCAACAATCTACACAGTCAATGAACCCAACGTATAACACCATTGTCGTAAGTTGCAAAAGTATGATTTTAAAATCTATGTTGAAGATATTTTTTTCATATTAACTATATTTTTTAACTACCTATAAACTTGCGAAGAAACCGAAGAATTTCAATGCATTAAAATAAAATAGAAAAAAAGAATTGTTTCAATAGTTCTTTGTTCTTTATTATATTATAATATATTTTGTATATTAATATAAAAGAATCAAGTTGATATGTGTCATTTGAGAAGTTTTAAAACGTTTGATTGGGAGTGTGGACCGTGAAGGGCAAACCCTTTCACGAGTTTTATATTAAGCGTTATTTTGAACCCCCCCTCCCATAAAACATTCTCAATTTTGCCCCTACCACCTACATAGGGGTGTACTGTATACTGCAGCAGTAGCGGGGCTGCGCATCGTGTACTCGTATGTATATTACATTTTATCCTACGCAACGCATTAATATTGCCGAAACGAGCAAACGGCTATATTCGTCTTGTAATAAGACTTGATGTTGTGTATACAATATATTATATTATTATATTATATGTTTTCATTTTGAAACGAGAATAAAATCACTTTAATGTTCGCCGCGCGTCGTATATGAGATTACGCTGGGCGCGGTATCATAGTATAATGTTATATTAGGATTTATCGCGTGCGCCGAGATTTGAAATAATATTAAAAAAATAATAATAATAATAATAATAATAAAAGCATGGAAATTGTGTTTAATATTTCAAAATTAGTCTGCGAAAATACGAAAATCAAATTAATAATACCTAGAGGGCTACAGCGAACTAATATAGGTATAACTCAACGTACCGCCGTCTTCGTACCAATATAATATTGTATACGATGCGTGTATATTATATACGTGCTTGTTATGTAGTTCGACTTTGCTATATTTACACCCTATTCGCGTGGGGGAGAAGCCGAGAAATCCGTCGTTAAAGGTATAACATAAAATTTCAATGAGCCAGGAACTTGTACATTTTTACCTCGACAGTCAACACTAACCAAGTCGTGTATATTGTATAATATCTTCGTAGAACACCCTGTATAATATAATATAATATATTATACGTCATGTTTAAAATAATCATTGATTCCGTTTCGCCTTACATACGCAGCGGTAAGGCACCCACGTGGCGCATGCGGCCGAAATCACTATCGATAACTTACCTGTTCTATGCACCCTTTTTTTAATTTTAAAATATGTATTTATATTTTATTGAAATAAATAAAAATTTACCATATCCTATAGGCAAATCCGTATAATATTACATCATCAATTGATATTGATCAACTTATTGATTGAACTATATTGATAGTTGTCTACTAATTCTATGAGCGTTCCGGTTCGTACATTTTTCTATTTCGAACACTGGTCATATATATGGTTATATTAGAGCTATTATATCGTGTCGCTTCACGATCTATGTCATTTCACGTGAAAGACGTTTTGGGCACGTTCGTTATAAAAGAAAATCGAATAACGATCGAGTGCATATTACTGTATTCTGACCGCGTAGTGTATAATAATATAGTGTATTAATTACTATTATTTCTGTTTTATTTATCTATCATGTACCTTAACTTATTTTACAATACATTATTATATTATTTAGTTGCGTATGCTTCATTCATACTCGCATAATTATTATCGCATTATTTATATCATATTAATTGTATAAATACGTGTATATCGTTGTAAATGAACCATATTAGTATATTACTATATATCGAAGCAATAATGGTTTTAAAATCTCTCTCCATTATCCTCTATACCTCTATACATATACATGCTAATACACTATATATTATATTTATATACTATCATTGCATAACAAAATTATTTATAGAGAGGACTGAGAGGAGATTATTTAGATTCTTACGTTTATTATACGAACCATATTATAATATAGTACGTAGTAAACTATATGTACATCAGTGCAGATCCACATTTTATCTCTTGACATTTTAATATCTACAATATTACTTGAATGCCGCGTGTTGTTGTCAAATTATAAATCAATGTTTTAATTTTTTAAAATTTAACTTATTTTCTAATTCGATTGTCTCTATGGCACATTGATGTTGAATAAAACATTTTGACAAAAAAATAAAATAAAAAATATGCGGCATGTATAACCTAACCTAACCTAACCGTTTGGGTTAGCTTTTTGTTACCCGTTGCACTGTGCTTAAAACGAATTAGGATAGATTACTTATTACCAATATTTCGAAAAAACGAACCTGCTAACGAAAATACTCTCTATTTTTATGTCATTTCGCCGTACTAGCGCGAACAATATTATTCATTTTTTCAACAATTTAACGTGACGGTAAAAATATTTTTCTGTACATTACATATTTAGATATGTACATCAATACATCATACATAAAATAATTATTTTATTTTATTGTGTTTTAAATTGTCAGAGTATTTAACTGTTAGAGAATGTCTGATGTCAAAAATCATAACTCGCATCACTATCGTGTTAGTTGATCTTTTGCGATTTTACTTAATGAATATGGATATCAGGTATCAGAAGCGCGAAAAAATATAAAAAATTCCCTGAAAAATTAGACAATGGTATTATTTAATATCATACAAAATTGTATACTCGTACAATAAAAATGTCAAGAAAATGTGAAAAAGTTTTTCTTGACTATCCAAGAAATTATTTTTACAGCAACTGAAATTGTAAGAATAGTAATTTGGTTGTTTGATATTCAAATGAATATATAGCTGAAATATTTTATTGCACAAGTTTTTAATGAAAAAATAGGCAAAAATTCTGTGATTCCGGCCAGGATCGAACTGGCGACCTTCTGCGTGTAAAGCAGATGTGATAACCACTACACCACGGAACCAACTTGTATATATGTTAAAGTTTAACAAAATATAAGGCAAGTTTTTAAAGAATCATAATATAATATTATTAAATTTTTATAGATAATTTTGAAACAAAAAGTTTTTATCGGTAATAATTGTTTTGAAGAAATTTTTTGTTAAAATAATAATAGCAATACGTCAATACCGAGTACCTATTAAAATATTTGCCATTTTCACAATGTAGGTAGTAAGTATAGCCGGTTTAGGTTATGTTCTAAACTCTTCGATAGGTATGTTATTATATATTTATATAGTACCATAAATTAAGTAGGTACCTGTGTCTACAGCAGTCGCAGGAAAAACTATAAAAACTATAGTTGAGTTTCTATGTGCGGTCGATTGATGTAATTTCATAAAATTGCTTATACCTAAATAGCAAGAACTAGTAAAAATGATTACCGACTACGGCTACCGAATTTTAATATAGGTACCGAGTTAATAACCTTGTTCTCGTCTAAAAATCAAATAACTATTGCCTATTGGATGGTGCTACGCAGCTGAGCTGTATATAGGTTATAGTACTAGTCAAGGCCGGATTAAGGACCTATATTGGGCTCCGGGGCTGACATTTCAAATGAGCCCTTTTGATAAAGAGCATGCTTTACCAAACCGACAGCACGCAAGCAGGAAAATACATTTTTCAAATTTATTAGCAGTACCTAGGCGTACGAAAAAATATTATATAAAATTAAATGTAAATAAAAATTGCAATAAAATTGTCAAAAAAAATTAATAGGTACATAAAACGATAAAACAACAAATGTTTTATTAAATAATTTTTTTCCTTCCTTAATCCTTTACTTAAAGCCAATTTATGGTACCTAGTATTCATTTAAGTCCAATTATTTTAAAAATGCATTCTCAGAATATAAGATCATTAATGTCTAAGTATATAAAAGTTTCATTCTTTTTAATTTTAGTTCATTTCGAGAAAGCTCTCTCAGCAGAACAACTGGTTACAGAAATTGTCAAGTACGAAGTACCTATATTTTTAAAAAAGTGAATATACAAAGAAATACCTTTTCGAGTGATTGATTTTTAAACGTAATATATATAATGTATACATATTCATAAGCGCAAATTATTTTGTTTAACTCGGATAAAAATCTATCAATAATAAATATGTGTGTCTGTAGTTCTGTACTCGAAATTTGTGTTTTTCTTTCAATAGGTAGGTACTTCTTCATATTTATTACCATTATAGAAATTTTTCTTTTTTTACCTACTTTGTGTTTCATCCGAGTAATAATGTTAATTTCTTGTATAACATAAATCCGTATTTTACCAATATACTAGCAGTATTAGTAGTATTACGGAATACCCGGTATAAATAGCATAATATTGATATTCATAAACCATTTTATTAGGATTTAATGATGATACTAATGAAAATCACAGGAAAATACTTCTTTTTAACAATACAGTAGGTATAGTCTATACTACGTCTGTCCTATATTTTTTGGTAGGTATTTAGTTTTTTTTTTTTTGTCGATAAAAAAAAATTGTTTTATAAAAATATGGAAAAATTATTCTTTAAAATCACAGAAAAATGTGTATTAGCTTAAAATTGTATAGGCCCTTTCATTTTAGTACTTGAGAGGGCCCGAGATTTTCATCCCAACTAGACCCCCTCACTTAATCCGACTATGGTGCTATATAAATAGTGGCTAGTGGTTTCCTAAAGTTCAAACTAACATTCTTGACATTATACTACCATGTTGTCATCTAAATTAATATACTTACCAGGTAGGCACATATTTATATATTTATTAAACATTCATGTAAATAGGTACCTACTGAACCAAAGTTATACCTAAAACCTATATTACTTACACTTTATTAAGCTGCAAAATACCTACTATAGTGAAATATTTTGTAGTTATGTATTTGTTTCGCACAAATTTCAAAGTATTAAGGAGCCAAGAGGAAGGACTAGGAAGCAACACAATTAAAAAAAAAAAAAAATAATTATTATATCTAATTGCGTCACGGGGACGGAGTACATAATATATAGGTTATTCCTCCGTGTTCGTCCGTATTCCTATGAACCCACCTTAATCTATACATTGAATAATACATCTATACTATATTACTATCTAACTTTTAAAGCTTTGAGAATTTTCATTGGAAAAGTATAGGTAGGTACCACTAATGTAGCTGTTAAAAAATAAAAATTTTAATCCATTGGCAACTGCCAACTGCAATTTTATCTACCTAACAGTTGACAACAGCATGTGCAGGCGGCGTGGTCATATTATTTTAGTCATTTTATTAATACGACTTGTGGTTGGCACTAGGACCACTAGGTACAATGATTTTAGAATTATACGAAAAAAACGCATTCAGATTAAATAATAATAAAACTATATCTCACAAAAGTATACCTACGTATTCTTTGTGTAAAATTAAACAGATCAGGAAATATCTGTAGGATTTCAATTTCAAATTTAAATTAATTTTTTCTAAAATAAAAACAATTCTACATCTATTTTGTAAAATTAGTTTAAATTATTTAATTTATGTTATTTAATTAGTTAAATGACAAACGTATTATTAATTATTATTATGTAATTAATTTACATTTGTACGTTACGATCGTACACAGATATTGTTGTAAATGTAATTATAATGCAAAAAAATTACATGATTCCGGCCAGGATCGAACTGGCGACCTTCTGCGTGTAAAGCAGATGTGATAACCACTACACCACGGAACCACGGTGAAACGCTTAAGCGACACTACATGTTGTAAGACAAATGGTCAATTTATGTTATGATGTTAATTATTTTTCTTTAGAAAATATTCAATAATTATTCATGCGACATAACAATATACATCGAAAACTTGTAAAAGTATAATCACCAGCATTGTTTGGGATAGTCAGAGCATTGTGTAGGAGTGGACTGTATGGGACTATATAAACAAATTATTATAAGCATTATAACACTTGAATTTCAGTATGCCAAATTTACGCACAACTATTAAAATATTTAAAGAAAAAATAGCAATAATCACCATTTTCGGAATAAATATGTACCTACCGTGACCAGCTAGGGGAAAATAAATCATGAAAAAAGGGTGAGACTCCTAGGTCGGATGAGTTACGGGGATGGGTGATAGGTATTGCTCTATTGATCTTTCAAATTTGAAATCAAACTTCAAAGTATCATTGTTTTTGAAAATATGATTCTGAGTAAATTATACTAGGTAGTGTATGTAATGATATACTATAAGTATTATTTATAGTTAATTAAATTTTTTTTATATACCTATTATAGTTAGTAGTTCTCTACTCAAAAATATTGTTGGCGTTACTAAGGCAACTAACAAAAAAAAATTATACGTCCCAGTAAAATTTTTTTGCAATTTTTAACATTTTTATTCTCTATATATTGGAAAAATATTGATAAATTCAAAAAATTACCTCTTTAAAATATCAATTGGACAAAAGTTACAGATTTGTATAGGTATATTGGAGCACACATTATGATCAGTATCGTGTACCCAGACACAAAAAATATAAAAAATAAACCGCACACATTATCATGATCATATTAAATATTATATACATTCTTCGTTTCACTCAGAATCTAAAAATAATACACAAATAATAGATAAATAAAAAATAAAATCATATGTAATTGGATGTAGGCGGTACTTAAATGGTTGCAGGTACCCGGTACCTATCAGCCGGTGGTACTGCAGTGGTGATGGTGAAGTTTTTTTTGTTGTGCTTTAGTTTATTGCTTTTTATTTCAAATGCAGAAAAATATGTAGCCTTTGTATAAAAAATGAATATAGTTTTTTTACCATCAACCATATATCTAATTACTACCTATATATTTTATTATATTATTATATTCCCTGGATTGTCGATCATTATACGTTTAATAACTGTATCATGATTGTTTATCAACATTAATGATGTACTTATATAGTTTATATATTATTTAAACGATAACTTTGTTAGGCATCAACAATGGCGACCCCGCCTTTATAAAAAATTGAATATACGCCTTTGTCCATATTTATCTAGATAATACCTAGTCTGGATAGACTGATTAAATTTAATGAATCAAGCGCCCTGATTCAGGCCGCATATTCTATTTAATTAAAAAATATATAAAATCCTTCGTGCTATTATTTATTATATATAGATTTTTTTTTATATTAAAAACCTACGAGTTCCATCGACACAACTCATTCAGGGTAAGCACGGCACTGCTCATAAGTCACTCACTATAGATGTTGCCCCGAGCTAAAGGGTACAAAATAGGTTCCCAAAAAGAACTACAATGTTACATTATAAGGTATACATATCACTTGCGTCATTGTTATATGTATGATTCGTGCATTCGTTTCTTTCTAATCATCATCCGAACAGCTTTTCCTTAGTGCGCACTACACGCTTCCCAAAATATCTAAAAATATTATACACATTACTACAAACTCAAATGCATACTGTAATAAACATTCCATAATACTCTATGCATATCATGCACTTTTATGCATTGTCATCTCGTAGGCGTTGTGATTCGCAGTGCATGCACACGCCGGTGTACATTATAGACTATAGTGACAAAAAATGAAACGCATCGCACGATAAACGCGTCGATATCGAACTGATTTTGATAAGTTTACAACGATAATATGCATTATAGTATACAGTATACATAACTCAGGCGCCCAGGGTAGACGGCTATTATTTTGGTGCAGCACGTGCACTATAAAACGTCGACGCACTACACGCCTTGCATATTTATGAACGTATTATTTCGAATTATTTTTTTTTCAAGATCTGTTTTGTGTACCTATCGCGATCGTCCCATCGCGATGCAACGGTAGCAGCACAGAAGTGTATCCTGTATGAGAAGATACGATTTAGGTGCTCGTCGCTGCCTGTTGCCTGCAGTATTGATAAAACTATTCGGTTTTCGTTGTATTGAGAAAAATTAATCCAAAAATATCATTATGAAATCGTAATTATATATCCCAGTGCACGCGCATTGGGAAACGTGGGTGTTTTAACGAAATTGCACTTGCAACACACGTGTACTTATTGTCATTTATATATAATAGAAAAACCACTTGGCAGACCAAAACAAATAGCGCAGGATAGAGGCAGATGGAATAGCAAGTTTGTGTTGCGGTATAATGGGCCTCTAAAAACCGAAGAAGAATATATATAAATTGGCTTATAATCAGAGACGTATTTACATTTTTGACGCCCTGGGACACTGTTTCTTAAGCGCCATCTTTTAAGAATAACCTAAAAATAAAATTGTTTATAAGGCACTGGTATGTAGATTTATACTACCGAAAAAAATATTTATAAATGCGAATATTTTTTTTAGTTACTTATTGGCTGAGCGCGATAGGTCAGATAATGTTAATTATCACAGTCAATTAAGTGCAGAAAACTGTGTAGGATATTTTTATTTTTCAAAAATATTTCTCTATCTTATTACTTATTTACTACAACATTTTTAATTTAATTTGTAATTCCTGTACTGTGAAAAGAGTTTTAACTATCATACGGAGTGGTTATTAAAAAACAAATATTTTCAATACCAACATATATTTAGATGAATTAATCAAACAAAATTTTTAAAAAAAATTATGATTTTCTGCGTGAATTATGTTTTGCAAATGTATTTATAATGTCATCACAGTTCATATCTTTGGTAAGTGTAGATTCAATACAGAGAATCGCTAACTTATTAAGGCGATCATCAGTCATCAGCCATTCTCGACCTTAAATAAGATTTAACCCTCTTCAGTACTGAAAATGATCTCTCGGCTGAAGTTTTTTTAGTCATGATCACGGTCTTATTAGAAGATTTTCTAAGACCGTGGTCGTAGAATAACATTCTGTGCCGTGGTCGTGATAATAACATAGATAACATGAATTCATGTTATCTGTGAACCGTGATAATAATATAAAATTTATTTTTATTATAATATAAAATAATTATTTTGCAATATTTTAAGATACTGGATTCTGACGCCCTCTCAAAAGTTGGCGCCCGGGACCAATGCCCCCCTTGCTCCCCCTAAATACGTCCCTGCTTATAACACTATTATAATAGTTCGTAAATACTTACGGCACACTCCGTGTACACGTTATAATATTATATGTTATGATGTGCGTTGTCGTTGTGTAATATACCGTGTGTGCGTGATATATGCATATAATATTATTGTTTGAAAACGAGTTGAACGATTATCGTGCGACACAAAACCAAACTCGTGTTTTTGGCCGCTGTGTTAAATATGGCGATTTACGAACGTCGCGAACAAATTATTTAGCGATTATTGTCAGGGCACTTGTTGTGTCGGCTTTAAAATATTTCCGGTTTATCGCGCGGTCACCAATCGATTCGAGAACGCCACTTAAAAATATCTATATGTAGTTATATGTATTAGAATATATTACAAACATTATTATTACCTATTGAGATATATATATATATATAAGTTGCTGTTGTATTAACATCGAGTTTACGAGACGGCACAGTAGATAAATTATTGTAGCGTAGTATTATAGGTATGCTGGGACTAGCTGGGTATAGGTTAGGTAGGTTAGTTTTTTACAAATACGAATGCGTGTGTGTGTGTGTGTGTGTGTGTGTTCACCGGTGCGTCCGAAATAATATATTCAATTGCCCACAGATCGTTTTGCATAACCTCCAGCAGTCCGTATAATATTTCCATATCGCGTGTACGGTATAGTGACAAATGCGAAACTTGTGTTTCAGAAAAATCCTGTTCACCGCCCTAACGACCTTTCGCCATTTTAACGGCCAACCTCAACTCCTACGTCGTATTTTTAAACGTGTTTCATCCGTATCCGTGCATAATAACTGTCATCACGTCTCGACCGAATGCCGCACGCGCTCGCAATAATAATATGTCAGATACAACGAATAAAACTTGCTCCACGTTGGCCAGTGTTATATTATTTTCGACGTTTTATTGTAAAAATGATTTGTGACTTACTCGTGAGTTTCGAAATAAGTGTATAGAATATAGATACACTTACCTGACCATGCTTATGAAAAATATACGGTACTATTATTATGATAATATTCGTGTATATGGTTACAAATACATAGTAGATGCTGCAGTGCTTCAACAACAAGATCTTGTAAGTTTATGCAACGAGATTTTTTTCGCCGTGGTAATAATTTGAAGTTACTTTTCTTAAACTGCATATGTCTGCATATTATATAGGTACCTATATTAATATTATGTTTATTTACTATACTTTTCAGATTGGACGAGGGGGTATATGGTTAACATTTTGCAGTAAATTTCTTGTCTTTGGTACATTTTTATCTTCTTGTTCGCTCTTATTTCCGGCAATTTAGTTCGACCAACTCCGAGTCCTTCGCTTTTTTGTTTCCACTTTCCAAATTCATCGCACGCACACCAGCTGTGAGAAGCACTACCTGCATGCTGCAGTCACAGCATGTATCGCTTCCGACTGTATACCAGGGCAACATTCTCATATTTTCTTTTCGCATTCCATACTGCAGACTTAGTGATTCGAAATGCAAAATTAAAAATACATTATTCCAATAAAAATAATATTGCACGGTAAAAAACGTATGCCAAAAAATGTCTCGCATACTTTTAAGCAATAGATCACTGGTTTTCACATTATACACTGTACCTACACTTCAGCGGGTAGGTTTAAGCACTTTCCTCTTACCCTACACCTTCCTCCCTCCCACCCTCCTTACAGATATGTTTCTGTGGATACAGCACTGTGTTATAATATTTACGCATTGGCTATACACGTCCGTATAACGGTGGTGCGGTATACGTTTGGTATATATATATATATACGGTCGATTCAATATTAAACCGTGCGGTGTACAATGATGTGATGAAAGCGGCGACGCGCGGCGTCACTCCTCGTCGGTCGAACAAATATGTTATTTAATTGAAAAGCCGTCCGTGCAAATAAATTTGGCTAACCGGCGTTATACCTACTCGCGCACGTATTTTAATTAAACCCGGGTAGTAACTGGTCTCGGCCGCCGCGCATCCGTTATTGACGAACAGTAGTGCACTGCAGCAGGTGTATCTATATAATATACATATAATATAAACGCGAGTGTGGGTAATACATCTATAGAGATGAGACGGCTGTCGAGCGTCTGACTGATGGTGCTCTCGGCACGCGCCTTCAAAAATTTTATCCTCGAAACCGGCAATATACGCCGCAATATATTATTATCGCGCGTTGGCATCTCCACTTTTTCTTGCCTTTTACTTTTACTTGCAAGAGACCGTGTCGGTTCTCGACCATAGAGTCACGACCCAATTTTGGGTCGCCAATAATGTAAAATGGGTCGGCAACAATTGAAAACGTTGATGTAAAATTTTTATTTTTAAGTCCGGTTACCTGTATGAAATAGTCTTATAAATATTAAATGAAACAGTTTTCGTAAATTCTGCTAAAAGTTATAATAAGACAATCGCAATATTTATAATTGGTCGCATATAAAAAAGGTCGCAAAAAAAATTGGGTTAATATCTTGGGTCAAAGGTTGAAAACCACTGGGTTATATATAGCCCCCCGCGTATTACGTACGAAACGTGATAATGTAGTATACGGCCGATACAGTGCTTGTATGGTAGGCAGAGGGGGGGGACGTTTGGGATATCGGCTCAGTGATTTAATAAAAATAATATTTTAATAAATTTAATAAAAATTGAAATAACATCATATTATATTAGTTAAATTGACACTTGACAGTCGTTGCGCAACGGTTTGCAGTGTCGATATGTCAAGTCCACTGCACACGTTTCAAATGGCCGCCGCGGTACACGGTCATTATTGGTCATGATCTATGATGTCGTATGTCAACCTTGGAAGGTCTAACCGCCGTGAAGATGAAAAAACAGACGGTCGTCCGATTGTTATTGCCAGGATTTTATGCACAAGATTGGGAGATAACGCGTCACCTTAGCGGAGGAGTGTTTAGTGATGGATCGCGCGGAAGTCGGTTTTCTGCTGCAGCAGTTTTTTGTTTCAAACCGAGAGGTAGCAAAATCGCTACCGCCGATAAAACGATAGTAAACGGATAAACGATAATTAATACACATTGCTATACGAATAAGCTATTCAAATATAATAAATGAATATAAATACTGAATTTTAAATTGAGGTTAGTGTATTTATGAGGCACAGATTACAGAAAAAAAAAAATTAAATACTTTGATGACAATTTAAATAATTATAACAATGTATTTTTTGTTCGTTTACTTACTAAAAATGATAAAATCCGTCTTGTTGCAATGATCCCAGATTTTATTGCACGAGAACAAGATACGACATATTATAAGTCATCATTTCGATCAAGAAATTACTTATATAACACATTTATATTACAGCTATAGCTAGTTATAGGTATAACTGTTGAACAAATGTAGAAACTTGAATTTGAACAAAAAAAATCAGCCAAAACATAATATTGTACGTCATTCTGTATATGCTGTAAACATTTTAATTTATATATATTTCATTACATGTGCTTAAAACATACTGCTTAGTGTAAATAATTTAAATGTCTAGTTTCACTGCTATTATAGTTGTAGGCATTGTAGCCACACTAAATTGTGTCATTCGTGTACGGTTAAAAATCAGGAATTGAATTCATATTCTACTGAATGTGTCGAACAGCTAAATTGTAAATGATATGGTTTGGACTCTATCAAAATAACAACAGTATGGGTAGAAGGAAAAACATGAAGTTTAACACAAAACATTTGCTCAAAAACATGATATCAATATAAAAGTAAATTATTGTATACAATTAATTCGGTTAAAGTTGAGACGAAATAAAAAGAACGAAGTTATATTTTATTCTATAGTCATAAACTATTGAATAGTCATTCTATGACACGTAAATAGTTATTATTACATTATTATATGTTGGCAGTCTCATGAATGCGATCGATACGTAAAATATTTATCTATATAAGTTTTAATTTTATAAATCGTATACCTAGATATTTTATTTGGCGCATTTTTTGCGACTTTGCTGTAAAACATTTATAGGATATTTTCGTCATTTTATAAAAATTAACTTTTAGTCTTTTGTACTTGGTAAACGCCCAAAGTTGAAATAATATATTATATTGCCCAACCCATCCTCAATTACATTTAATGAATCACTAACAATTTCCTAAACCGATTCAACTGTATATATAATCGAATTATTTTAACTACAATAAATGTACGTACTATAAACAAAAAAAAAAAAAAAAAATTAAAAATCGTACATTTAGCTGGATATTGTGCAATAATATTTAACTCCAATGCAAAAACAAACATTTAATATATAATACATTTTAATAAATCGATCCTTACGTTTAGGTGTATTATAATTATGATATATTGTTGTGTAGGCAATAATCTAACGAGGTCCGATTTTTACGGAATGAAACAATAGTACACAATAGTAGATTTATGAAATGTAATTTAGGACTGAAATAACAATATAGGACAGATGGTTTCGTGGAATTACAATCTGTGCACCATCACTATTTAATTCAATTTTCTCTCGGAAGTTTTGTATTGTCAAGTTGAATAAATTAAAAATTCATAAATTATAAGTGGATATTTTGGAGAAGACCAATTAAAATTAGAACAAGTTGTTTATTATTAATGATGACTCATGATGTTTGACGTACTCAGTCATGGCAATCGCAGATTGAATAGTTATATCAACTGTTTGACATGGGGGAGACACGTAACCCAATATATAGGTGTATATTATATATAATTATAATTGTACTACACTATTATGTTCCTAATTGTTGGAAAACATGGTTTAGCGAAAATTATATAATATATTTTAGTATTTTACCAACATAGATTTTAGCTAAACTTTTGTCGCTTCACGTGAAATTAAAATATCCCGCAATAAATAATTAATATAATCGTACTCCAAAATGCATATACTGCAGGTAGCCATGGACTATATATAAATTACAAGTATTATAAGTTACGCAATAAGGTCAAACATAATATGAGCGAACACGATTACTTTTTAATATCGAATTAATCCAATAAACCTACAAGAGTTATGGTATACGTGTAAAACATCAATCGACTTCCGGTGCTGAAAAAAAACCACACGCGAACCATCACACGCTATTTATCTTATACTTTTTTTAAGTTAAATTGTACTGAACTATTCAGTTTACTATCGATTGGCTCAATAACTAAACCGTCGAACAAGTAGGGCGGCCTACTAGCCACTAGGTACTAATCAATTAGAGTAGGTTTAAAGTTTTCTAAAAATATGTAAAAATCTCGTATACGTTGTCGTACCGTGGACGTATAACATCACCAATATTCTAGTTGTTTTTTTTTTTTTTTTTCATTGAATTTAACCTCATGCAACAAAGAATAGTTATACTTTTAAATATCCATCGCCTAATTAAATCAATATTATAACCGTAAATAAATTGATATGCATGATGTATAACAGAGGTTTTAAATTTGCTTTTCTGGAATCACTGTACGACTCATATAGTTGTGCTGCATTATAGCAGTAAATGATAATATAATCATTCCATATTTTTCGTTGTTTATGTTAACATAGTTTCTATTCATCTAACGTATGCGTTATTAATTATGTTCCAACTTCAGCGTCACTATACGTTGGATCGGATTTTCAAACGTTACGTTTTTTAATATACTTCATCAACTCAAATAATAATGTCGTTCTATATCTATCGCAATACATGGTACTTTGAAAACAACAATAAAACTTTAAATTCACTAAAAGAAAATATAAGTATATAAAGTAAGTAGTGCCAAAAACGTTGGACAAAGTTTTATTTAAAAAAAAACAAAAATATATATATTATATAAATGCCATCGGTTTAAGATTCAAACAAAAAGTTTGGCACAAATCGTTTTAAATATATATATTTACAGTCCCGAAATATCTTGTCCATAATTTATGTATATACAACAATATATATGTATATATTATATACACGAATAAATGTGTGTAATATATTATACGGGACAATATATTTTATTAGGGTAGTTTTGTTTTGTTTTGCCTAAAACAAAGTGATTTGTAAAAAACAGCTGAATCAGTTATTCATGGTCAACAAATTGTACAACTTCAGCCCTTTCAATATTTTGGTTTGAGTATAGAAATATATATATATGTATACAGAGTAACATAGTAATATTATATCCATTGAAATGTAATACTACGTATATATAGGGTGTTTCAATATGATTCGTCAAATACAATAATATATTATTTTTAATAATTTTTTTTTTTTTTTTAAATAAATTTTATAGTATTACATACAACAAAATCGTATGACAATATTTTTTTATTTTTGAAATTCAGATTTGAAAATTCAAAGTTTTATTTTATCATAAAAAAAAAATCCAATTGGCAAATTAAAGATAGGATTTTTAGAAAAATTATAATATATAAATATCTATATCTATATAAGGTTTGGTCCTTTTATTATTATACTTTTTTTAAACTTTTTGAAAATTTAAATTTAATAGTTAAAATTATTGCGTAAGTACGTTATATTAACATTAGACTAAGTAGGCACTATTTAAATGAATGTTAATAAAAATAAACAAATATTATGTAAAAAATATATTCAAATTTTATTGAAACCCAAAAAACTTGGGTTTCAAAAATAAAAATAAATTGTCTAATACATTTTTAATATAGTACAGACGTACAGTACAATGTAATTTATTTTAAAAAGTGAAAAATAATGCGTAGAACAAAATGATTGCATTTGTCGAATCATCCTGGATCATCCTGTACATAACATGTATATTATATGTAATACTGTTTAGTATATTATGTATTATTATTTCGATCGTCCATGATGAGACACGTACAATATAATGTCATAATACACTGACTGTGGACGCGTATAATAATAGTTCAGAAATAATAACTTAATGCGCTACAGTGCAGAACATATACGGCGTGATTTAAGCACTGCATTATATAATGCCTATATATGCGAGTTCGCGACTGAAACGTTTCCATCTGCATCGTGCACCGTGTTCCGAGTGTTTCAATTCAGTTTCCGAGCCGGCGTGTAAATTGGGAATCATTTAACCGATCGATTTGTGTCCATTGACTATATTGAGTATACACGTTTCGCCAGAGTCAATAACGTCCGCGTTATTAAATATCATAATTTATGTTTTCCGATGGTTCCGACATAAAGAGTAATTTGTAAGTCCGCCGCGGCGAACGTTCGTAAATAATAATAATGATAATAATTATTCCTCGTTCAAACTGCGTAACGGGTAACAACTACGAGTAGTATTTAACCGTGTATATATAGCAGCGGATCGACTTTGCACATCAAAATGCCACGGAAGCAGTACATGCGACAATAAATGAAAAACAATAATTTACGGTAATATAAATTTATAGTAAAGGTAAATATATTTATAATAATAATCTAATAATAAAATCTAATAAGTATCTAATTAGTACTTTAATTATTTATGAGTTAATTAAATTACTGCAAGTTATAAAATAGTACAATCTAATAAAACATCATATTATATATCATCATCTTTATTGCCCAATATACGACGAACATTTTCTATAGTGCCCGGGCATTGTATATAATGCCCAAATTATACATATTGCCCGTAACATATATAAACACTAACGAACGCGGACATTTAAAAAAAATAAATAAAAATATGAATATAAAAACGTTTTGTACGACTGGTACTAAGTATGTCATTTGGAAAATGGGAATTTCGGAACGTGTTTAAATTGCAAGCGAAAATATCCAGATGATAATAAATCGGACGAGAGCCCGTCGAAACCTATACCTATAATATGCACCTGTTACATCGTCCTATATATATCAGGTACGTGTCGAGAGGTTGTTTTAAAGGGTTCGACCCCCTTCTCGGAGTTTTTTTCTACACTGTTCGTAGAATTCTTACACTACTGAAGTTTAAAACGTAAATCCCGTTCTCGTATCTCCAAAACGGTATTCTGCAGGGCACTCCCTTGAACTCCAAACTTGGGTCGGTAAAGCAGCGATTTTCAAACGGCTCGAACAACACGGGTATCAAATCAAACAAATGCAGCACGTGTGTTTCCATTTCGGATAATTATAATTATTATTATTATTATTATCATCATTATCATTATTATTATATCAGTATTATGGCAGTTGCCCATCGAATGTCGAACAATGCGTGTCGTCGTATCAGTAGTCGCTCATGCTTTTGTAATTATATAATATGAGTAATAATATGTTTAAACTACAATAATATGTACGTTTATATACGCGTATTTTTAGTTACTTACATAATGGCTCTGCGGACATTATTATTATTATTAGTTATTTACAATATCGATAAATACGTGGCACAAATATTATTGTATCTTGTGCTCTATATAGTATTTGCGATGGTGTGTACGCGTTTTGAACGTATTTTTCACGCGTTTGATAATACTTATATGTTAATTTCGGCCAAGACACAAGAGTATAGTAATGTGAAATAGAACTCTTAAATAATTGCCGCTGTTATGTATGTGGTGCGTCCAGACCCTACGCAAAGTAATATGCATATGTACTTATATATATATATATATATATATATATATATATATATATACGTATAAGTCACCCGTAAGCTGAAAAAGTTCTTGAGTATTTTAATGCATTTCGCAGGCGTCAAAACAAGACCATAAAAGTTTTACACGTTTTGAACTGGAATAAGCCATTCCGACGGAATTTGAACAATTATTTCCAAACCCCGGGTCACCATAACAATATATGTCATAATATAATATACACTTCAGGTTTTCGCAAAGCGTAAACAAAGCATACAATAATATATGTATATAAACATATATACATATAGACAACGTCCTCCGAGATTTGTCGATTCAAAAGTTGTCGCTAACGACTTTTATTCCTTTGCGTATACATATGCATCGTATTATATATTATATACTATACGCGTGCGTTGTGTATAATAATAATATACTAATATGGTACTCTGAAAACCTAAACGCCCTCACGTCGTCTTTCACCGCTGAATGCTACGCCATCATATTTGCCATACAATTCATCTCTCCTCTTGTTCCTAATAATTTTCGCATTTGTTCCGACTCACAATCATGCTTCCTTGCCATCTCCTCTGATTCGTTTAGTTTAGTTCTTACCTCTCCCCTCTTGTGCTCATTATCAAAAACCTAATTTTCCATCTCAATCTTGTTAATTCAACTGTTACCTATCTCAGACCTCCTAGCCGTTTGTGACCTTCACCATATTCTTTTCTCTTGTCCTTCTCTTACTAATCTCCGCGTTTCATTTATCTCCCAATTCTCTTCCTTAGGTTACTCCCGCCCTGATGCAATACTTCTCTTCAATTCTCGCTCTCTTCCGTCATCTGCCTTATTAATAATTTTGTTTCCAAAACTGGCTTCCGCGTTTAAATTTAAAAAAAAAAAATTGTATAAATTACCACATATTTAGGGAAAATTGTTGTTTAAGTGACGCGGTGAATAATACGTGCGGTGGGCGCATAATAATTAATATTACTGTATTTCTTTTCTATGTATAGCAGGGATCTCCAATCTACGGTCCATCAAGCTTTTTTAACTGACCCACCAAGCTAACTTATGTTTTGAAAATATTATAATGATTTTCAAATTATTAATTTTTATTCGAAAAATATTTTATTAGACTATAAATTATAGACTAAATTTATTTTTTCAGGTGTTGTTTTTACAATTATATTAAAATAAAACATACAATTTTAAATTGTTAGAAAATAGTTCTTGTCCATCCTCGATTAAATTTTCTATCTATGTATCCCTAAGTAATTTGGCCCGCGATTCCAAAGCAAATTTCAAATTTGGCCCTCTGTAAAAAAAAAAAGGTTGGAGACCCCTGATGTACAGGATCATCGCGTGTACGCACTCGGGGAGGTAATCGCAACGCAACTAGCCGGTAAAACAATGGCGTTCGCCGTCGCGTTATTAGTAGGTTTCGATCCATGTGTCTGCGTTGGAAGAATGAATAGACATTGTATGGAATCGGAATAATAGTGTATAATATTCCATTTCATTTGATGTATCTACCTGCTCGCATTATACATTATTGAATGTAAATCAAACGTATGTTACGACCACTACTACGGTTCCGGTTTAATAATATAAACCAGAATAATATAAAACCAGAACGGATGGATCTTTGCGCATCATTTTACTTTTATTCGCGGTTCCAAGGCATTTTTCGACACATCAAGTCAGTTTTGTTACCTATAGTAATGTATTCACATTATCTTGATGCGTATTAGCCCTATATATTGTATAGTTAATTTTCATTTATCGCCATATATTAAACTTACATTAAATACTATAGGTGTCCAAAAACATTCACTATGCGTACAACAGTCGAATTTGGTTTTGTGATAAATCGTAAATTGTAAAAAATTAGAACAAACCAATTTTTAAAGGAAATTAATTTTTACAAACCAATTTTTTCGAGAATTTTCGTAATTATTTTGTGTTTACGTGTGCTTCGAGTTTTATTTTTTTGCCGGTTATGTTTCTCTTGATTAATGCGAAAGTTGTTCAGGGTATCGATGGCAACGCGTCCCCTCGAGTTACTGATATGATCGACGGCAAAAAAGATATACGTATATATAATACGTTATAATTTCTTGCTTTAAAAGTTAAAACCGAGTGATACAAATTGCCATAAGTTGCAGCTGACAAATACGGCATCAGTCGAATGGCCCTGTCACCCGTATATAAATCAACGTTTTGGCTGCGGACCAATTTCATTTTTTTTCTTCTTCTCGCGACTCGGCTCCATCGCCGTGATCACTTGTAATCTCATTTTTAGGATTTATAACCCGAACGCAAAATCCAATTTTGAGTCCGGGCGCTTTGACGACGCCGTCGGTCTGGCACTCTAACGACGACCGGAACGGCGCACTACGCCACCACCTCATCGTATCGCAGTTACAGTTAATAATTGCACCTGAACACGTCATCATGTTGTATCCGACCGCCTGTGCACTAAGTTTTAAACATCGCAGGGAAACATTAACACGGGAAAAATGCAAACCGACGAATAGCGAACAGAGTTTTTTTGGAAATTTAAATCGATGACGCTTTCGAATTGTACAATAATTACTCCGTGAATTCGCCGTCTATACAAATGAAATAAAAGATACCTAAAAATATATTCCGAAAATACATGCACAAATTGCATGTCAAACCGTTACAAAAGTTTACGTCGAATAAATATTGTAGTGGTATGATTTTATTTTTATTTTTTGCTGTTCATATCTTCGGCGAGACATTGACAAAATGCAAATGTCGAAATAACATTGTATATAAATTATATATACACACTTGTGAAACAATGTTCTTCAACTTTTATAGTTTTCACGACGCAATAACAAAACATTTTCTACGTAGGTGAAAACGCTGCAGTTATGTTTTTATTGGAAAATAATTGCCTTGTTGTTAAAGCTTTCCGCGAACACAACAAGAAAAACATAATAAGTAGGTATAGTATCTGAACTTATTTCTTCTAAAAGTATATCTTTATTACGCTGTAATCGCGAGCTACTGCCGGTATAAACCCTGTCCTATAAATAACATCTAGACCATCGGGTTAGGAATTATTGCACTTTGAAACCTTGAAGTTTTCTTAAGAATTCTTAAAATTAAATTCAACGAACGCAATGTATATAGAGCGATTACATTTTTTATTTTGTAAATTTAATTGAAAAACCAAAAATGTTGCAATAAATACAGTAGTAGTAGTAGTAGTAGTAGTATGGATGATCAATAAGATTTATGGTAGTACATATGCGTATTGTCTCTTGGGCCTAAATGAATTAATAATAATATACTGCAGCAAGACCTCGTTCCGTCTTATATGAGTTATATTTTAGGTGTAATAATACTATTATTGTTACCCGATCGCGGTGTTAATCATGATTTAGAATGTACCCCGCGAGTCCGTGCATAAATTAAGTATGATAATGTTATAGACATATTAGTGTAATATAACAGAGTTGAAAACAAACTTCAATAGGATTATTAAAGGTTGTCTTATAATATTATATAGGTAAGTACTTACTACAGGACAACGACAATCGGGAAAACGGTAGATTACGTTTAATTTTGTTTTTAACATTTTTATTCTGAAACTGGTATATAATATTATATTCTATGATAGGTATTATAATACTTTATTTTGATTAAAAACGTGAATAACTGATGAAACATTAACTAATTTGAACATTTAAAGGAGTTGACAAATCCGAGAACAATATTTTGCTGTACACAGAAAGAAAATTTATATTTTGAGTTCAAATGCGATGTACCTATAACATTTGATTCATTTCTGCCTTAATATTAAATAATACGATTTTAAAGACAATCCTTATTATATTCCTTTTCAGCGGAATAAAAAAATAATAATAATTTATGAAAATCATTAAAAAAAACTAAAACTTTTGTCAAATAAATTAAATAACTATTTCTTTAAAAGTTAGCTAAATAGCAATAAATTATTTTATAGTACGTAAGAATAACAGAAAATAAGTATAGGCAAATAAAAATAATTATAATAAATTGTATAGATTCATAAAATTTTAAGTGGTTTTGAAATTTGTTTAAATATTTTCGTATTCAATATTCATACTTTTATTTTCGTATTCAATATTCATACTTTTATTTTCGAAACCGAATCTTTTGTTTGTTTGATCTATATAATATTTTTACTTCGTATTAAAACTAAAAAATAAAATTCCATATCATATTTCGTGTTTTCGTAAATTGTGTTATTGGTAATTTTAAAAATTGTTACCGTCAAAAGTCCAGAGTTGTGTTCACTTTTCACACAAGATGCAGTGAAATAAAATAAACAACAATGTAGCTTAAAATTTATATTTTTGTATAAGAACGTCTGGATATGATTCTATGAGTACGTATATAATATTGCAGTTGTAAAGCGTTTCCTTTCAATAAAATGAATTCGTCGTTTACGGGATTTAATAAAAAAAAAATACAGATTTCAAATGTACAAATGTTGTAAGTATAGGACCTAATCGTGACATTTTAATAATAATATAATAATAATATATAGTGAAAACAGTGGGAGCCCCGATTTGATCGAATATCAAAAAAATAAATTAAGAAAATAGTAATAACATCTTGAGTATATTTATATAAGTGAACGGAAGACAAATTACTACTGAACATGAAAAATACCTACATAGCTTATTGTCAAAAACAATTCTTTTTCTCGTTCTTCGTTTTTTTTTTCCTACCATTATATGAACCGTGATTAATAATCATTAAATACTTAACTCAAAGAAACCATATAAATGGGATTTCTATAGAAAAAAAAAATACAATAAATAATTCATAATAATATATTTAATACATATTATGATGTAAATATATAAACAAATTAAAGTAAAATGCTCATTAAGGTGATTTAACTTGGGCGTACGAAATCGATGTATGTATACACGTATATACCTTTGTGTGAACTGTATTAAAATTTAATTAAAATGAGCACTTTGAAGTGTTGATGCTTTTTTTATCATTATAAAAGCATAATACGTGCAATTACATCATATAATATTATGACATATGCACAATAGTTTGTTTTTATCCATGGCCGACCGTATAATATACGGGGTAGTAGTAGTATTATATTCTTTGTAGAAAAGTCAGACTTATAATATATTTATCCTCCATTGTTTATTTAAACGCGTTTTAAGAGGCCTGCAGAGAGCAAGACACTTTGCAGCTTTCCGAAAAAAAGAAAAACAATATAAACGCGCGCAGACAATGCCCAGAGTAAACAGCCCCAGCAGTAGCAAAGTCCAACGACAGGTACCTATATATATATATGGTAAATAAGACATCTGTATAGGACGGAAAAAAAAAATAAAAAAAAAAAACCCCTTCAAATGCTTTGAACTCCGGGCTGATTTGCATTTGGGTCTTGACAGGACGCGTGCACCGTACACACATGGCAACGAATTGGATTTTGAAAGTTTTGGCCTTAGCCAAACGCTCTCGTAATAAACACGAGCTTATGGACGTGAATACACAAGCAGCTGCGGCGGCGGCGAATCAATGACTTGTGCGCGATGATTTTTAAAACTGCAGAAGATACTTTACGAAACGGATACTTTACATCAGTACTTTTTTGTTTACGTTATTCTTAAACATGTTTAAAAATACAACGCATTCGTATTATTTAAAATCATGAAGCTATAATAATATTATATGCTTGTGCGATTGGGTAAACACGAGTCCTGATTACAGTTCATAAGATTAACATTTAAATTCTCAACCCATATCCGTTCATATACGTGTACGGGTACATATAAGTTCTACTAGCACCTATGTAGTATGTTGAATTGAGAACTTAAATAATTACATTAATGATGCAAAAATTTATAACATTATTACGGACTACGGTGTATACCGCGCGATCCGGGTAAAACCGTTGATGCGATTCTCCGACCTTGAACGCGATGTAGGTTAAGTATTTTTTAATGTCCGACTTTTGTACACTATATACAACTCACATGTGTATCGTATTATGTCGATCGAATTTAAAACTAAAACGTTTCGATCCCGTCCGAACGAACGAAAGAGCGAAAGTTGAAAAATATGTAAGCATGCAGTGGCGCACAATTTTTTCAAACCTTTGTACTATATAATGTACGATGGAGGCGACTGACGAGTTTTGTAAGGCTATTATTAATAACGAACTGTAAGACTTGGAGAAAAAAAAAACAATTTGTATTATTAAAATCATAATGAAATCCTATTTTTTAATTATATTTAAAAAATCAAATTTTCAAGATGACGGCCTTTAAAATCAATACAATGTTGTAGAAGTTGTTCATGTATGATTTTCGACACGTTTCGATTGGTATAATATGGCTACGATTTCTTCGGTACTTTTTTCTTTTATAGGTCTTCTATGCCCCCGTGGTATGGGGTTGGTGTTGGAAAACCTTATCCTTGAAGTAGTGCCTGAGGAAAAAATCACACTTGCTTAAATCTGGGGAGCGTGCTGACCAGCTCTATATGTCACCCCTATACATAGAACCAACCGTATGTATTTCCGTAACACGCGAAACATCGATGTACACCTGTTCAAACTGTAATTACAAACACTAAAAATGGCATGACCGTGAAATATTCAAAATAGACCATTAAGGACTGCGCTGATCTTATCTCAAGTTAATGATCCCGTTAAACTATCGCAAGTCAGCACCGCCACACCCTGTATACATACATGTATATTCGTGATGGTGAACATTATATATTTCTTGTGTTGCACCTACCATGGTGCATTATATTTTTCTTTCGTACAACGTCTTTGATGAAAACATATACATAAACTTTTAAAAACACTATTATACACACAGTAGAGGGTACAGCCAGTTCCGTTATCTGATATGTTTGCCCGATATCATTTGCTCGACAATACATTTTACATATTTTTACATAAATTATTATTATTTTTTCTTATTAGTACGCAATATTTATATACAATAATTCAAAAAACTAAAATCAGACGAATATTTTATCATGGCTAATATTGTTGTATGTGAAAAAGTACTAAATATTAAGTAAGATTTAACAGACAATAAAATAGATAAATAAAATGTTATTGTGTTATTGTCGGTCACAAACTAAAAAAATTATTTATAATTATTAATTGTATAATTTTGAATGTAATCTTACTTAATACTTATAATTTCTAAGGGGAATAACATTAAATTATAATTAGTGTTATGGTTTTATTATTAGGTATTAATTTATGACACATATTTATTTATAACAAGCTGTTACCCGGCGTTGCCCAGGGAAATGATTGTGAATGTTCAACTCATTTTGAGTTTAAATTCGTGTGGAGACAATATTTTTTATGTCCTATCACCCGGAATAACGGTTAAAATATTTTAATAATCATTTTTATTGTTTTGTGTAAACTATATGTTGATTAATATTAATATTTATAATTCATGGCTTGAGACTTTTTCACTGATTTGTACTAAACTTCGCAAGAAATGCAAAGAACGCAATTCTAACATAGCAATACGACTATTTTCTTGATCTGCCCCATCTCTGGTCATCATTACGGTTAGCACGACATGAGGTAGCTCTTCGCACATTTGATTGACTGTGACGACCTATGTCAGGTTGTCTTCTCTTCGGCATCGTAAATTGTAATTAATCAAAGTGAGAAAAGGGCAGGAAAATTTCAGGGCATATTAAGATTGATATGTAGATGGTTTCTGTGAAGTTTGTACGCTGTTTTCATTCTTCATACATTTTGTTGTTGTTTTTGGCCATGTCGCCAGGCGTGCACTTAAGAGGCCATAACTCTGGAACTACTTATCGCACAGTGTACAAACTTTACAGAAACCATCTATATGTCAATCTTAATATGCACTGAAATTTTTATCAAAATTCGTTTTGTGGATCTTGAGTTATAAAATTTATTCAAAATGTACACTTATTTATATATATATATATATATAGATTATTTGTTGTATAATATTGAATGTAATCTGTACTTTTTCTCATAGAACGATATTATCCATGATAAAATATTCGTCTGATTTTGGTTTTTTTGAATTATTGTATATAAATATTGCGTATTAATAAATAATAATAATAATATATGTAAAATGAATTGTCGGGCAAATGAATGTCGGGAAAGTGTACTTAACCCCCGTGAAACTTATCGATACGATAAATTAAAACTGTTATGTTTGCTGTGCGAAACGTAGTACTTTATTTTGCACGCCCAGGATTAAACATTCAATACTGATATTATACTATATATATATTAATAATGTATACATCGTAGTATTACTAGTATTTGTGCGCGGGACTTGATTTTCTCCGAAACCAATCCAGTGGTATTCGAAATGGATGTCGGATGAGCGACAAACATGATTTTCATCCAATCGATCGCGGCATTGATATTATTGTTGGCGAGCAACTACGTTTGAACAAATAGCATTTTTCGAGAACGCGATGCGATTTGTTCGTGCTCCCCTGTTCGGATTCGTATTTATCACCGCATTTGGTTGACGCTGTACCGTGATGAATTCGTGAAAACACAACCGCAGGCTGCGGTTTCCGGAAATACATTATTATTGCTTATGATGCGTATCGCCAAGCTTACATATCATGTTGACTTTTGAATTTTGATAAACCTTTTTACCTCGTGCGATCGGATTTCAATATTATTATTATTATTATTATTATTATTATTATTATTATATACTATGATATTACCTATATATTATAATAATATGGCTGCATACGAATTGCGTCCCTAAACACGAAAATATGCAACGCAACAACCACCGAGTTGCGTCCACGGATTTTCACCGCCCAAAAGAATAGTTATTCTATTTCTATAACATGTTTGGCGATAAACACGTAGATTTATGTAGACTTCAAACAAACTATACACTCAATAAGGTGTTTCAGATATTTTTCCTGTCCTCAGTCAATAAAAGTGGGAAGAAAAATGTGTAGTTACATATATTATAATAAATTTTTAATCAGGACGCAACTCGGGCAAAATAATATTTATGGACCCAATTCCAATGCACTCAATAATATGTATCATTATTAGCTATTGACTATTACCGTGAACCGGGGAACCGTCTTAGTTACGGTGGACGAATTTAACGATAATCGTACCATAACGTGCGTTGTAGAATATTATTATTAATTTTACGGTTTTCAATATTAAGACAAACAATCTTTATAATACTCGGCCAAAAATCAAATTAAATGTGTTTTTCCATTGTGCGCCATCATGTGCAGTATCCCACGAGAGAGCTCGCTAATTTAGAGTGCTGAAACAATGAAAATTATATAAACTCGCAGCACATTATATAATATCTCGAAGGATTCCTATGGGACACGTGTACGTATTAATAAAGATATTTGATATCAAATCTGTTGTACCTATCGTATAATACGCGCGGGCCCGGAGAGCAAATAGTTTGTGTTAGTTTTCGTAAAAAGTCTCGCAGCCCTAAATTGATAAACGTGTTAGAATACGACACCTACAACGTGACGCGTCCGTAAGATGATATTATTATAAAGCTTACATAAATAATATATTGTACATCATCGTCATCGCATTAATTTGATTGTCATTATCATTATTGAAACCAATCGTGAATACTGTTTACAGATAGCATTCTTAATTAATTGCAGCACAGCGCAAGTCTCGTTTAGTTGTTTTTGTTTTGTGTTTTGATTTTATCGTTTTTATCTTTTCACTTTCACTTCATCACTTCGTCTTTCAAAAGAATCGCTGATGGCTTTCGATCGACCGTTTGATTTCTAAATGGAATATTGTAATTACGACGAGACCTATATATTATTATATAAGCACTCGCTATGTACTTGCACATTATTTTATTTTCAACGAGCATTGTGTAACAACGTTTACATCATAACAGAAATAAGAGGAAAAACAAATTCGTATCTTTTGTCACTAATTAATGAAATATTTTCCATCTCTGTATATAATTACTTGTTCGTCTTCTACGTAATTTTTATTTTAATTTAAAACTTTTCAACGAGTGAGTTTACAGTGCGCTTACAGTGTACACAGAAATGTCTTGTATAGTACTGCGATTCCAGACGACATTTCTTCCGTATCTTTAAAATGCTCAAAAATATTATTGATATAGCAACATAATTAAATGCCATTGATGGTGGTTCTTATATCTTAGACGGACCCGGAACAAAACGTCCAGACGCGACATTACACACGACATACATGTGTATGCAATATAATATGAATATGCCTAACGAATAGAATAAGACTCAAGAATTAAAGAAAACCTAAATGCTTATCCGTTCGGTGTATCGCATTCCATAGCTATGTATATATTTTACATGTATATACGCGAATTACGTTATTTGTATCATGTATAGCAGAGGTTTTCAACCTGGGGTCGCCAAAAATAATAGATGATTTTTTCATTTTATTTAAAAATAAAATAAAGTTAATTTTTCATTTTGTTTTATATACATGCTGAGGAGCGTAATCTTAAATTCTTATTAATTAAATTAAATTTTCAAGTGGAAATTAATCAAAATCGTATACCATATAAATATTTTTCCAGTAATCAAATCAAATTTTGATGAATTAAACAACATTTTTTTGAAGGGGGTCGCGATCCAAAACCTCTGACGTATACGACCACGTGTTTTCCATACAATTGTATTATTGAAAAATCAGGTGGTGGTAGAAGAAAATCTCAAAAACGCTTGCGGGATAGATTTCCATCCCGTTCTTGGTGTATATGTATGTGTGTGTGTGTGTGTGTGTGTATGCACTCGAGGTCATTGGAAGATTTTTTTTCCATTTACAACATACATAAATCCAAGTATACGAATCGGGTGGTGACTGTTCCGATGGCTGTGGTTACGTGAGTTAATGCACGGTGATTTGTTTTCTTTGAGAAACGATTTTACCCAATATAGAGAACATACAACGAGAAGATATGTGTCACAGATAAGAGATACGCAGACAGACAGACAGAGAGTGTGTGTGAGAGAGAGAGTTGTACACTTGTACGGTATATGCTCTTCGGACAAGCAATTAATCACTCATCGATATTATTATATTAATATATTATCATATTATATACGGTCGGGCTCGGTTCGTTCTATATCATCACTGTTGAGTCTTACAAAAAAATGACGATTACTCAAAGTTTTCAAACAACAAACCGCAGCGCAGCCTAAGGTCGGTGGTGGCGACGACGGACTTAGCTCGGGCGAAAATTATTTTTATTATTATTACCTACTATGTATCATCGCGTTATTATGCTGTTTGCGCGAATCGGTGATTTTTCATTTGTGGAAAAAAAGCAATACAACGATAACAACTACCGTAGTGGCATAGTCTACTGTGGTCGGCGCATTCGTTGTCACCGCGGTAATCATGAACCGTTATATGGTGGGAGCCCCGTTGTAATTCCACCGCCGAACCCCTTACGGCTTTATTATCGTGAGACCGTGATAATAATAATAATAACAACAATAATAATAATATATTATGCACATTGCCGTAGCCGCTATAATAATGTCAGTGCATATGGTGCATGCCATACCGAGCGGTTGTCGAGAACACTTTGACCGACCGATTCTGTACGAGCTAATTATCGTGTTAGTGCAGATAATGCATAATATATGTACGTCGTACGTACAGAATGTTGTTTATTTTATTTTCACACGTATGATGTATTGATGTACATTAATAATAAATATGAGCCCGATCAGATAATAATAATTCTTTGACCGGATGACCTTCGAGTTGAACCGAATTGTTCTTGTATTCCGTAGACAATACAAAATCACATAAATAACGATATTTTTATAAATTTATATCGTTACGATAGGTACTGTGAGCGGTAATAGCTTATGCAAATAAAGGCAAGAGCTAATCAAAAAAAAAAAAAAGTAATAATAATAAATAATATTGATTTTCAGACAATTTTCAATATTATTTCGGTACCTACAAACAATTTATTATTCAACGAAACACCCGTTTTTACTCGCGTTCGGGTGGAGTTACATTTTTTGAACAGTTTCGACATGTTCGGTATTGATGCGATTCCAATTTAGTAAATTGACTAGACTAGAGCAAATCCGAGTCTGAAGCTTTTACGCGCTTTCAAATTACAATAATGGATGTTAAAAAATAACCAATCTATTTGTTACGTACATAGATGTTCGTATGAAAATAATATCTAGGTAGGTATATTATAATTTATAACTATAATGAGTAAATTTAAAAATAAAATTAACTCTACTCGTACAAAAAATAACAAAATCTACTTGTAATAGAAGTCAAAACTTCAATTTGCTCTATGTGGGTTAATTAATTTTTTTTATTAATATAACATAGTCAAAATCGAAACCGTTCAAAAAAATTTATGATGGTTCTATTCAATTCTGTGAGAGGAAGGGATTAGTGAAAATAATACCTACGAATTACGATATGAAATCAAATTCTGTTATGTGTACGCATTGAGAGGGCACAGAGATAACATTTTTAGATATTCTCGTAACGTACTAACATACTTATCAGTACACATTGGCATATTTTCAATTCTTTTTTGGGAGGGGGTCCAATAATTTCTTTATAACATAGGTAATTTTAGAAGATTATAAGAATAGAAAATAGCCGTTTTATTATGTTTTAATAAGTATTTTAAATTTCATAGGTTAATTATAACACAAGTATATTTTATTATTTTAAAGTACGAAATCTAGTTGTCTTTTTTTTTTACCAAGTTCAACCAAAATTTCTCTTGAAAATCAGAATCTTTTGGTCAAAGATTCTAAGACAGAATATTTTCTATAAATGGACATCATAGCCAATCCATTGTAATAATACCGGTAATTATTGCGGAACCAAATTCGGACTTGCCGATTACCTATTGCATTTATAACATTTGACATCCACTTCAGAGAACCCATCAAAGCGATAATCTTTATTACCTACCTTTGAAAATATTAGTAATATTAATACAATTGATAATGATAAACGTGTAAGTAACAACCCATATTATGATCATTAAAGTTATTTTTCATATTATTTTCGTCTACAGAAAATTCATATTAAAATAGTAATTATAAGTATATTAAAAACCTCATGCAATAATTTGCATTATTCTTTGGACAAATATTAACTTGATTTAGACAGTTTTGAATAAAATTAACTTAACGTTTTACCTTAATTTTAACTTTTAACTCGTTAATGCCCAGCCTTGGCGTTAATACATACAATTAATTAAAGCATTATAATGATTTTAAATTATAGAAATATGATATTATGACAAAAATTGTCCATATTATGATCATTGATCTTATCACTCGCTAATCTTTGACAGATAATAAATAGTAGGTAAACATTGTTCTGAATGAACACTTGTTGGCCAGTTGATGCCGTAAATTAATAATAATTAAATAGATTAGTAGCTACCTAGAAATAATTTATAGGAGAATGGTGTGCGTCGTCAATTACTTGCGATAAGAGTATTTGGACGGTTTCTAGAATTGCTGATTTTTTTGATACGGGTATCTTATAAAGTGGAAATATATTATACATACAATACAAAGTTTTGTAACGCACTGTGGCGGGTTTTTGAACGTTTGACCGCTTCCGTTAGCTAATTTTAAACTGTATTTCATTAAAATATTTTGTTCACGGAAAAAAACCATGTCCGCGCGTGCCCACATAAATCAGTATCTGCCAATATATTAGAATTTTTACTTTTCCTTTTTTTTTTTTTTTGAGAGGTTACGGGGGGGGTCCAGTACCCCTGGACCCCCCCCGTAAATACACCACTATTAGTACATATTATATCTTCTAAACATTTTTAACAAAACTAAGAAGATAAATAAATCCCAGGTTTAAATCTTTAATCATCCTGCCAAAAATATCTTGTGTAACTGACTAACTGTAAATAATTTTAACGCGTTGTATATTATATTATCGGGTAAAAATAAAATGCCATGATCTTCGATTTTGAGCGAAATCAGCGTTCTGAAAATCCGCTTGATTTCGATAGCAGCTTGTACGCGTTTGTTTTATCTAAATCATTCGACAAACATGTACATATTTATAATTTATACACATTGGCGACATTCGCGTACCTATATTTCGTTTAATATTCAAATTTGAAAACGTTTCAATTTAAACAGTTATATTTCAGCCGTTCAGCACATGAAAATTAAAGGGGCTTTTTTTTTCATTACCACTTCATTTTTACGGCAGTTTGGGGGTGCTGTATGTAAAGTAAAATCACGAAAAGTTCTTTGATTTCAATTGACATCGATATTTCTGTTACATATAAATATATAAATCATAATATAAATATTTTAACTTATTCGTAAGGACTATAATATGTTTTATGGATAAGTAATAATACAAGTATAAACTGTTAATGTAACGTGAATGCTTAAAGTATATTATACAAATATAAGTTATAACCACAATATCCATATGCAATATATATGGACGGTGTATAATGCATAGGTAAAATGTATAGTTGTTTGTTAACTTAAATCTCTTATTAATTGTGTTTGCCGTTATTTCATCACACAGTATACACTGAAATATTTATTAAAATCGAATTGATGTTACATGTCGTAAATTTAAATTTCAAGTATATTAAGGTGTATTGCATACGAAATGATTTTCACAATTTAATTAAAGAAAACGCTAATTGGTATATTATAGTCATAGTAATGGAAATATTTTTCCTATCTTCTTGCTTTTCATGTCTAAGTTCTCTATGCGTTTTTCTCTCATACTCAATTTTTTGTCAACTGAAATCGTATTACCCCGTAAATACGTAATTAATATTATACAAATTCCACATTAAATAAGAAATGTATTATACCTTTCGTGGAGCCGTGTTATATTAGCGTGCAAAGGCATTATTACGAAATGAATAATAATAATACCAGTGCTACATATTTTAAGACTGACGACTATGAGCGAGTAATAATAACAGTATCTGTCAAGCATACAATTATATAGTTATTAGTAATAACTTATTACTTACTTACCCATGCCAAAAGGAAAATACCTATAGTAAGTTATGAGATATCATTGTAATTAATAAAATTTAATTTTTTTTACACCAATGAGGCCATGACTGAATGGCACCCTAACACGCATACAGTTTATTCATTTACTCGACAGACCACAGACGATTCTATATTTTGAATCATTTTTGTTTTACTGACACTTTGACAAAGTATAAACTGCAGTGTTTTAAAAATCACTCAAAGTTTTTATGCGCACCGACCAAACCAAATATTATAAAGTTTCGAAAGTCCGTAGACAATAATTTATATATAATGTACGGTAACTTCCGAATGTTAAATGTTCTGTTAATATTTTCGTAAAATAAATGTTGGTAAACACTCCTTTATAAATGTATTATGGTCCGCAGGAAAGTGATAATTTAAAAACACATCACGATATATATTTTACCGTTCCATTAAAAAATAATTTAAGATTTTTCGATAAAACTGCATTTAATTTATTTTTCTATCCTGCAAATGTCGTTGTTTATTTAGTTTTAATGGAATGGTATAATACATATTGCATAATATTTATTATCATATAAAAGCGCGTAATCGATAACTTTTAATAAATAATATTGAAATAGAGTGCCTTTTTCTACCCTATTGGCTGTTACTTATTAGTGATTGTAATGTGTATAAAAATAAAGTGTTCTTTTAGTCAAAAATTGCTTGGACCATTATTATAATATACATCTGATGAAAATGTATACAAATACCTATGCGTATTTAAATTAAATAAAAATTATACTTTCTTCGAATCTATATATAGTTTTACTGATAATAGTGGTGCTGATACCCGCAGTTGATTTAGAAAAAAATAATAGGTTGAAATCGATCATATGTAATATACCAAATAATTATTGTGTGCAAAATACCACTACCTATATGAAGTCTTGAGAGTTCAATTGTTATTCTGATGGTCGAGCTGTATAAGGCCGTAGAGCGGCACGTAGTATCGTGCACGTGGGTCGTTTCATACGAGCGTTTTTCGATTTACACTGTCCAAGTCAGTGAGGAACGAGGGCGCGCATATGACTTTATGCAAACTGATATAACTATTTTGTACATTAGGAGCCAAGGGAACAAATATCTTCTAGGAGGATCTTGTTATCATACTTTTCCTGTTTCCGTAAAGTGCACTTATATATAACATGATTTTATTTAAAACTATACCAACATTAATAATATTAAACATTTATTTTCATACTTAATAAGTTTATGCTGGATCACAAATAGATCACTAATATAGTATTAACTATAAATTAAATAATCATAGATAAAATAGATTAATATAGACATTATATAAACTAACCATGAACATTAGGATATTAAACGATAATAATAATAATTCATCACAATTATCTAATGTTCACGATTTTCTTGAAACTACTAATAACTATATTGTCTACAACTGTCTATGTATATTATTAACTATTATTGTTAACGGACTGATGGAATACTAGCAAATACTAAGAATACCGTTACGGACTTACAGCTCAAGCATTTAAAATACAAAATAAGAAAAATGAAATGGATAAAAAAAAAGGTTCTGGGGGATGATATATCACCCAAATCACCCTCCTGTAAATACGCCACTGGCTGAAATGCATTTATTATCTACGTGTCGATATCTCGCGAAGCAACTGTACGTCTATACGTTGTTGTGCAGCAAAATAATTGTAATATAATCGCAGAGAAAACTCGTACATGCGTCCCGCGTGGGCGTGAAGATATTATAGTTAAAAGCTATTGCTCGTAAATAATATACGGGCTTGACACACAGTGTGCGCGATGTGCCATTGAAAACATCTACGCGCGCTTTGTTGTTGTCCACAATAGCCGCGATGATTAAAATAATAGTAATAATAATTACGGTCATATTTTTCCGAACCGAAGCAGGATTTCACGGAATTTTCCAAACGTTCCTGGAGGTTGCTGCAGCTACATAATACATTGTGTGCAGGTGTAGCTGCAGCTAAACAGTGGGCGAATGAAAAGCGTCTTGATAATGAAGATGATGATGATGATGATGATAATATTATATAACACTGTTGTACTTTCTATTGTTTAAATGACAAATAATATGAAACGTGTGCGGCTACATATGTATATAGAGCATAAGGAATTTCGCGGTGCAGCCTGCAGGACGTTCTCGTGAGGGAATTCACATTTATTTACGTATATACGCTATACGTGGGATTTTGTGAAAAGCAAACATTTTCCGAGGATAAACGATTTCTGTTACGATGGTACTATATCGAAACCCTCCGAGGAACTATCCACCCGTAAGCTGTGTCACCACTATTCAGTTTTTCATCACTATCAGCCAATATTACTGTTGTAGAAAACGTCCCATTCCGCTCCCTTGCGCCTGTGGCCTGTGAGCTATATAAAAAAAGCTATACTAGGTATGTCGCTGGTTTCAAATTAAAAAAAAAAAAAAAAACTAAAAAACGTTCGTGGGCTTTGTTGGAGCGATGATATTTCAAAAATGTTGAAAACCAAGCAGGGGACTTGCAGTAAGTCGAGTGTATGGACGATTAGCGATTAACTTATCAGCGGGTCAGCCATATACGAGTACCTGTATGGCCGACCCACGGAAAACTTAGTCTAATATTTCATCATAAAAGTTGAAAATATTGATTAGGCAGTTGAAAAATTCTTATAAGTATAATTAAAGGACGAGTTAGTGATGGATAAATCACATAATACAAGAAAATTAAGTAAATTGAATAAATTGCAATTGAGGAAAACCACGAATAATGGATTGCTTTATTGTTCTTCTTATCGATAAATCTCGAATTTGGCTTGCTGTTGGATGTATACAGAGATTATAAAAATAGATAGATAATATTATTATATAAGCACTCATTATACTGCTAATAAATACATCGCGAACGCATAAGAAAATGATATAAGTACTTTTAATACACGCACACACAAGTACACAAGTATAGCTTTTGTATAATAATTAACATATCCTACTGTGATTTTTTTTTCTTTTCGTTCTTTTTTGACAGTCAGGAAGCGTTGCAGTATACACGAGTGCTTGTAATATACACATCATGGTAAAATGTATAATGTGTGCACGTGCGGTGTGCCGAAAGCCTATAAAACGCACCCAAAAATACATAACTCGGTCTATACACGACACCCCATGTGCGTATAATTTTATAATTTTATAACCATGGCCGTATATATATATGTATATATATGCGTATAAGTATGTAAGCAGCAAGGAACGTACAGAAGGACGCGCGTGCTACCGTTTCGTATCATATTATAATAATAATAATGTCCAATACGCCGTACATCGCGCTGTTATACAACTTTTATTATTATTACCGTTGTCGGGGGATGTAAAATCGCCGTTTCGTCGTCGTACGCATAATATTATATTATAATATACGACGTGCCGTGTTCATTGAAACGCGTACAACATAATGCAGATAATAATATATTGTACAGTACTGTAGTTTTATATTATAATATTGTGTACGTGTTTATAAGTTATTATCATCGTCTGCGATGCGTGTTGAACACTATCTTTGCTGTACATATTATTACATTTCACAATTTTATCCCGATAAATCGATATGTCACTACCTATACAAAGACGTATCAGTGTATCACGACTATCACGTATGCTTGATATTGTTGTTGATACATTTTCAGACATTCCATTTTCATCAACTCATCCGAAATAAAATTCGTGTGACCCGAGGTGGACTGACACTGTATACGTCAAAGTTTGATGACACTCTACCCTCGGATCGTGCTATAGCTAGAGTACAAAAACAGTACAATGGTTAGAGTTACAAATAGGTATAATAGACACTCCGAAAGGGATTTTTTTTTTACCAAAATCTATTGTTGCCATCCTCCGGACATTTCATTATAATAAGCTCTTTAGAAATATTTATCTTTATTTGAAATATGTCCTTGTAAAGATTATTTTGTGTTTGTTGTGATAAAAACCTATTTTAATACATACTAATTTATTTTTTAAACTATTCACAAAATTACATCATTGCAGTGAAATTTGGAGTTGGATTTAATAGGTACTTGGAATTTATTATTTTTGCCGGATTGAATGCAATATGTTATTAAGCTTAAGGTTGGATTTAAATTATTAAATTTATGCCATCCGCATATTACATTTGATTGGTAAAACTGAACAACAATACATATAATATAATATAGCCTGTCAATACTCTATATTATATAATATTAAATTATCATTATTTCTAAATATATAAAAGGCAAACGTGACTGACTGACTGACTGATCTATTAACTCACAACTCAAACCACTTGACGGATCGAGACGTTCCCTTAAAAATTAAATAAATAACAAAAAATCCAACATTTTTTGGGATAAAATGGGATAAGAATGATAACGAGCTTGGAAAAAAAAAAAATCCCATGCCGTAAATCACAAATATTAGTATTAATTAATATGTACTTTATGCAGTACAATATGAGTTATTAAAACATTTTGACCGTTATCCCGGATGATTAGACTTAATTAAAAGACATTGCTTCCACAGCAAGTTAAACCCAATATGAGTTGAACACTCACAATTTTCCCCCGAGCAACGCCGGGTAATTCTGCTTGTTATAGATAAAATAGAATGTGTAACGCTTCAATAAACATAGACAATGGCTATCCCATATTTTAATTTAACGTTCGTATTTTTGGACTCAGAATATTCTAGCTTTATCGCCGTCAAATCTTGCAGAATCACAATATGACCATCCAAACGCATAATAACTAAAGTTATCTACGGAATATAATATAGGTACATATACGCATATAACGATATATTATCGTATACGCATATGAATATACAGTGGCACCCTGCAGATAGGTGAACTTGCAACGAAATTACATGCGTTATTATTGAGATGGGACGGGATTTAGAGGTGACACCGGTAAACTTACGGTGATTATTATTGTTAATTATTTAATGTAATAAATCAACATACGTGCCCTATAAGAGCCATATATAGCTGCAGTGCAGACGGTACGGATTGGTGGGTGTATAATATAGGTGAAGTTTAATTTAGTTGCATGTGCTCTGCAGGAGAATTCTCCGTGCGTTGCTACATAATATTATATACAACATATGTAGTAAATATTTAAATCCATATACGCGTGCTCTAGTGGAATTTGCTTAAAATTTGTGTGCGAAATACGTACTTATGGTATACACACGTTCGGGTTGTGTGTATACATACGTTTTCTCACGATGTGCACACTTATATGTTTTATGTAATTATACTATACTTATACACGGTACACAGATATCACAAAAAAAAAAATATATATATATATATCATTTTAACCGCAGTATTTATTTGAGTAAAAACATTATTCGAATTTTTTTTTTCACGAAATAGCTTTTTTGGGCAGGGGAAGGAATTATGAGGTATACATATAAATTCTTGTAATATGTTATATTTTGTTAACGTATGCGGTAACTTATTATTATATCAATGAGGTTATATTGGCACTTATTAGTACGATCTAAGGAACGTAAGGTAAAATATCAACTCGAGCTATTTCTACAATTTCGGTCATAGATTGTTTTAGAAACATGAACTCAGGTTGTTTAATTTCATGAAAGTTTCTGGGACCCAAAAATGAACCATCTTCGACTATACATTGATCATTCGTACACCTGAAACTGTACAATTTCATTTTCTTAACAGTTTGTTTAAAACTATATTTATTTAAGAAATCAATTATTTAATAATTACCCGCCGTTCAATATTCCTAATGCATAATTGTTGTAAATAATTTGTGGGCGCTTCGATTTCAAGTTTTTGGGAAAACTATTAATAATCAGTAAACACATGGTATACTTAAATGAATGAAGTTGACTATTCAATTTTTCTCGGAAAAACAAAAAGACATAGGAGCCAAACATAAAATAGGTGAGGGGCCAGTCCACCCCTGCACAGTACCTGTGACTATATAAATATAGTCTCGACAAAATCATAGGTTGTAACCATTATACCATAATGTGAACCCAATATAACCAGTGTAGGTTGTAACGAAGAATTACTATTATTCGAAAACCAGCAATGTTATACTTTACAAGTAGACGGTTTTTCATCTCAGATGTGTGTATATAAGAAAACATATCGCCTCGTCCACGGGTACGCGATCAGGGTTTGAGAATACTGCGGTATTTCTAGCGTTAAGACAGCGCGTTACGAGAAAATATATTATTATTTTAATCAACCTGCAGTATTGTATTTACGAGATATTTTATATTACACGTAAGCATAGACCACGGGACAATAAATTGAGTGCACATGCGCGCGCGTGCACACACACAGGAGATGACGTGCGAGCACTCGAAGATTTAGGTCGCGTAAAATGATCGCGGGAAATATTTCAACTGTGCTTTCTGTCGATATTTAACGGATCGCCCTCGTGGCAACAAATCGGTATCGTATATTGTGCCCAGAGCCCAACTTACGAATTTTCGGGCCCGGCTGTAATTTTTTGATAGGGCCCCAAAATTAATTATCTTTTAAATTATAAATTCAGTCTTTTATTTTAAATTTATTTTATAAGATTATAAATAAATTATTCCATAAATCTATAAGTAATTATTTAATGTTGATTAGTATAAATAAAACGTTAAAATCAAAAATATAAATATAAGTAAAGAAGTGTACATACAGACGATACAGTTTTTAATTTGAACAAATGTTTATGGATATGTACTCGTATCATGTACAAGTCAAAGTGGTAATGCATTTTTCAACATGGTCATTATAAATAAAATATAAAATAAAAAATTTAGAATTTAAGACAATGGTTTTTTCTCTAGATTTTAGTTCACTAAACTTCTGAATTAGATTTGAAAAATCAAGTGTGTTAGTTATTTCCCATCCAGCAGATAGGCAAACCACAAACATTAATCATAATGATAAAATGCTTTTTACCAATTTTACCTTAAAACTTAATAGCTCATTTTATCGATTAGATAATAATTTTAAATTTCATTACGGTACGTGACTAATTTGTTTTGTAAATAGTATATGTCTAACAAAACTGCGAAAACAATAATACCATAACATGTCACAGTGTTACTTTAATAATTAAATATCATCAGGAGACCGGGGACCGGGGCTGCAGCCCCCTACCCCCCCCCCCCATAAGTTGGGCTCTGATTGTGCCAGTTCACGAGACCGCTGCTGGTGCACCGTAGACTGTAAACCGTCACCACAAATCGCCGCCGTACGTCGTATTATATTATACGAATATAATCACCCTATATCATTATTATTCAGCGTCCGCGACCAATGCGGTCCTCTGTTTCATAAAATATTGTGATATTGTGATCGTTGCGAAAACACGATATTTCACTCCCGTATTATAAACACCCTCGGACGCGCCACGTCTGCGCCAGTCGTCTGCCGCGTACATAACTGAATATAGTATACGTCACGGTCATGTATTGTGTATTAACGGAAATATATATATATATATATATATTTATGCAGAGTAATTTATGTTATAGTGATCATCGCTTTTCCTCCCTAAAGTAATTATGTATAATTGATAATTGATGATAATAATAATAATAGTATGAAGAAATGCTGAAGAAGAAGAAAACGCGTATTAATTTGTAGCAGTCGTCTGTGTATAATACACGAGAGGCGGGTGATATGAGAAAAAATGGACAAAAAAAAAAACACCACGCGTGATGGATTATTGTTAGTGGAATATATATATATATATATATATATTTATTACAATACTCGTTGTTTTCACTCTTTCTCTCCGTATTTTTTCCCCCCCAACGCCAATCTATGTGTGATAAATAATAACTATACGCGTAAACGCACCCACGGAGCGTCTTCAATCGTTATGTTGTTTTCTTTTTCATCTTTTTATTCGCAGGATAACCAGAAGGTCATCGCCACCGCCGCCGCCATCGTTTAAGCTTTTTTTCGATTCCAGTATTTTTCTTTTGTTGTGTTTTCACCTTTTTGTCCGCAACGCTACAATACCAATACACGGTCGGAGAAAATAAATTTAAAAACGCCCCGATTAATAAATGTGTTTCCGCAGTGCGTTGTACAAATTGAAAGAAACAGATTGATTCAAAGTTTATTGTGTGTGCTTGCGCGCGCGTAAAAATACCGGAGGAGCGAAAAAAACTTACGTACAGCGTTATATCGTACGTATATAATAATATATAAAAACGAGTGTGTGTACTGCAGCAGTGTACGCGTGATGCATGTACGTATACGCCGAATAAAGTGTGCGTTTATTTTATATCCAACTTGTTTATTTCTTCGACCTTTCAAAATCGGTTTCGTTTACGCCTAAGAGCAAAATCGATTCGCGAACACTATATGTGTATATGTGTATATGCATATACACATGTACACGAAAATTCGATACAATATTATAATGTATAATAGACGCTACACGCCCAATACATGTCACATATGTGTATGGCCAGTATAATTACCTCGGCTATCGCGGCCAGTCGCGTTCACCAACAAAAACCTTTATGGGGTAGATACATATTATTATAATTTTATGATATAAAATATATATTATATCAGTATATCTGCGTGCGAAATACCGCGGATAGCCACAACTATTTCGATACGTACGGAAAAAAAGCGCGCAAACCGACGGACATTAGTAGTCGTGGTACATTTTACATACACCGCGGATACCACGAATACGGTTTAAACGAATTAATTATCACTAGAAATATTAGCATAAATCATTTATATATATATATACTCGGTACCGGGCGGTACACAAATATGATTCGTTATTATTCAGATTACATGTATATATTATTGTCTTAACTAATGGTACTCCGTGGTACATTACAATTACAGTCCTCCATAATGACTGAAAAATACAGACAGTAAACAAACTTACCAAAAGCCGATATAAAAGATTTGATTATAAATTAATTAACCATATACTAACTCAACAAAAACATATTTTCTCTTATACTGCAACAAAATATTTTTCATCGACTAAAAAGAAACTGTAGGGCTATAGAGAACGTCTGAAATAGAACTTAAAAAATCTAAACTTAAATCCTGAGGTTTCCGCAATGTGCTTATTCACGTAATTTGTATCATCAGTCATCATTATTGCTTATTATCTTTTTTTTTATGTGAACAGATTATAACACATTTTTAATAATAATAATAAAAAAAAAAAAAATAACAAAAAAAAAGAGAAGTATTATAATATATATTATACCTATTATTAATATTAAACATTATACGCCACGAACACGGTTTGCATTTGAGGTGCGATCCCTGAAAAACATAATATAATGTTATAGCGTAGACAAAAAAAAATGTACCTACTCATCTTTCGTTAAAGTGTTTAATAGCGCACGAAATCCATATATTATGCTCATATATTATCATCGTGGTACAACCGAAAACAATTCACTTGCGTATATACGATTATTTTTTTTGTCCGTCCGGTACACGAAATAATAAACCGTTTCTGGAGCAATATATGGGAGATATTTACGATTTACTGCTCTCGCTATTATTATTGTCGAACCAACCGTACTGTATAGCCCTTCGAAACGTCCTGGTAACAACACACGCATTGGTCTCGATTTCGCAGTATTGTATACACACGGAATGTTTCGGTTGTTCTGTACACATACAATACCCACACTAAGTGTATTATTATAATATATGTAAAACCCATAAATCGGTTTTCTTAGAACGATCGTATATTCTTTTTAACGCGCCCGTAATACACCGATAAGTATTACACACACACACACACCTATGTTCTCGTTTAAACGAAAGACCGTACGTAACATTTAGTTGTAACACGACTACACATTTATACGTACGAAAACGGTACGTGAAAAGTTTGGTTATGCGTGTAATCTTATGCACTATAACATTGTAATACTTATTACCTACAGCCACGTATAAATACACATAAAAATATCACCGCGAGTGTATGTTATATATTTTGTGCAGGCATACAATATAGGTGTTGAATTTCGTCGGATTATGTAACATCAGTCGCAATGGTCGGTTATAGGTTGCTTCCCCTCCGCTCCGGGGCACTTAATCCACAATATTAGACATGGGCACATCGTATATATACATATACATGCGTGCACTGCAGTCGGATATAAAACGACGATATAAAAAAAAAAGTTGAAAATAAAAATAACGCATTAAAATTTAGTACCTCGATATAAAAAAAAAACAAATTTAATTCCGTTTGTTGTGCGAACAGCGTACCTACCTATTGCATGTACATAAAACAACTCGAAACTTACGTATTTATGATTTAATAGACACATACGCATGTACTGCGCACGTATATAGGTAGTATATGTGCGAGAAATATATACACACGAATGATGCGTTTATTAGTTGATGTACCGTGTACCCATGTAAAATATTCACGCAGATTACATGTAACTATATGTTTGTATCGCACGACGTCACGATTGCGATGCCATGCAAATCTAGTTTGAATATTTTTACATATTATTTGAGGATGCAAAAAGTATTATTATCGTACGCTTTGGATGTAAATATAAATGCATAGATGTATTGCAGTGTGTCCGCCGTCCACTGTATTATTTATGCGTTTGTGTGCGTGTATTATATGTCCATTTTGGCGCGAAACACGTGTGGTATAGTGGAAGTACGCCGAAGAATGAAATAAAATGTATACCTATTAAAAAGAATATACTTTGGGAGAAAAAAGTCAATGAAAATTGAAAACCCATATATATATATATATGTATGTATAAGTATACGATATAATAAAGATGAACATGTAGTTTTATGTGTTTTGCGGGATTGACAAAAAAAAAAAAATAAAATAAAATAAAAAACGAGAGAGAGACTTTATTTTTCTCTCGTAATAAATTGTTTTGTGCAGTCGATTGTGTGTGCGGTATTATTTGGTCAATAAAAATCGTCTTATTTATATATATAACAGCATTAAATTGGTCGACCGATTGCGCGCAGAGTTCGCGTTATAAGCAAACGGTAAACATCAACAATGACCACGTATAATAATATATATTATGTAATAGTAGTATAAAAACAATCTCCTGTCGGCCGTCACATTGTGTTTATCGCAAGCAAGAAATAGAAGATGAGAAAATAAGCCAAAACGTTTAACGATTTAATAATTACGAAAACGCGCGCTGCCGCCGGTTGTATATTAGTACATTATTACTATACGCAATATACGAGATCAGCAGAAAGAAAAAAAAAATCATTTACTTTTGGCCGCGCGCCGCCGTCGGAAGAAAATTGGATATTATTAATTTATATATTCTCCGATAAGGTTGACGCCTGCGACGGGCGCTACACAATATGGCAACAGCGGCGGCGGCGAGGGTGCACTAGAGATTGTGGGCTTTTAATATTTTCATTAGAATGTCTGCGAATAATTCAAATATACATCATTTTTATATACATGTATATTGCGCTTAAGGATTATAATATACCACTATATACTACGTAGTCCACTTTTTTTTATTTTTTTTCTGACGAAACTTAATATAAATTTGTATAAATATATATTTATATACCACGTGTAATATAATAATATACAGAAGAGGGATGAGTGGGAAAAATAAGCGAACATTTCTGACGCACGCGATGTATATTCAACCCCCGTCGTCGGTTAGGTAAATGAGATTTTGTGTTTTCCACCGTAATGCGCGCGCGTTCCGTAATGAACACTTTGTATGCACCGCGGCTTATTGAAATGTATTGCGGAAAAATTGACAGTGTGTATACGATATACGAATATTCTCTACTCTGCGAGACTAACGGAACGTTTTCCCGTCTGCAGACCATATTATGCGCAAGTAGTATATTATAATTTATCCCCGACGATCGTATTGGTATACACGATTGCCTTCTTCTCTCCAAAACTTCCCTCGAATCCACCGGACGAACGAATCCAAATATTAAGAAAAGCTCTATTATCGATACTACAATAATATAATGTATTAATTTGAAATTAAATTTTTTTTTTCTTCTAATGTTTAATAACTACAGTTTTTGTATCACAAGGGTCAAACCCGTTTATTTTAATAAATAAACATAAAAATATACGCACCGCGCGTCGTCGTAAACGCACACATCTATATATTATACACGAAAGCGTTGATCTTAGAATATTATTACGGATGCGCCCATTATCCTATATATTGTTAAAATTGGTAACACTCGCCAACGGACGTCGTTGTTATCATTTGCATGGTTTTCATCAATCGCAGAGTTCTACAATGTTGGACTATGTACAAATGAATGCACTTTATGGAAGTATATGACATGTCATCCATAGAAACTATACCACTATTGATAGATTTATATTGTTAAAACTGTATTTTTGTCAACAGTTTAATGCGCAAAAGATTACAGCGACCTCTAATGGCTGCGTCCTCGGAACACTGCTAATTTTAACAGTAAAGGATGACGTATATTCTAAAATGAAGCTATATAGCACAATTTAAGTGCTGCAGCACCCGTAACGAACGACGCACCAGAAATACATTTTTTGCTAACTCATCAATCCTTTTCACGAATCTTTCGTACGTGCGGGCGGGCCACGGCCAAATGCTATAGAATATAAATGTACTGAACTTGTGAACCGCAATGATCAATACATTATAGTCAGTATAGCGTAGCTATAATTTGAAAGCTAACCTCAGGGGCAGCATTAAATTTCGTGTCCAACAATTATTGTTAAAATTATTTATTTTAAAGCTGTTTTAAAATCGTTATTTTATTATAAGTAAATAATATATCTCGTGTGATATTAAATTAATTTACTTCGTACTTTTCGTACTAAATACAAATTATTATTAAATATGTTTTATTATTATATTATAAATTAAATGTGGTAACTAAGTGGTATAAAATAATATAAACAATATGATATTATCATTTATTCTAATATTCATAAATTATGAGGCCACTAATATTTTCAATTCAGTCTAGTCTACCAATTTAAAACCAAACTGTAATTAATATAATTCAAAGTTAGAAAAAGAGCAACATTTTTGGTATGTAAAAACCCACATCAGATCGACCAGTTTAAAGTGTTTAAATAATCTTTGCGACAACCATAGGCGCAACTAGAGCTTTTATTTTAGGGGGGCTAAAAATATCAAGACCACCCAGACCCGCGGGAGCTACGCGCCCACACCACCTATTCCCCCACAATACACATTAATGATACATATACACAAATTCAACTCAATAATATTAATAAAATTTTTCTGTCTTTAGTACAATACACATCTAAAATATCTTCATCATTTAACGAGTTAACAA